>JAODOY010005588.1:0-10315 GCA_025399855.1 Forbesichthys papilliferus | reverse complement strand
AAATATCTGCTCATGGTCTGCTAGCTGCCCATTCTCTGTACATGCTGAAAACTATAATCTAGGGTTTCTACACTGCCTTGGCTTTGTAATAAGGAACACAAAGTGGTGCAGGCCGCACACTATGTGTTACCAATGTGGGTGACAGATTCTGAGGGAGCACCCTATGGAATCGACTGGATTTCTATATTATCAATAATGTAGTTATCCGATCAATCTAAAAAATAATCGATGAATCAAAAAAATAATCGATAGATTAAATCGACCAAAAAAATAATCGTTTGGTACAGCACTATTTCAGACACAACAAATACAAATAGTGGGCTCTCCGCACATCCCTAAACCCTACATTGCTTACACAGTGGACCTTTCGCCAGAGTTAGTTTGACTGACAATCTGACTAATCAGAAGGCCAGGATGTTGCTATGCGCCGTAGTTGTGTCAGACAAACAAAAGCCATGCAGGAACGATAACCTATGCTATGGATTTTGATATCAGCAAAATCACGGGGCAGCAGGCCTGTCACGATAATTACAATATCGACTTATCGTGCTATATATGGACATAACCTCGATCATTTATCTTAAAATATTGTATTTACATGCGTGTTGCTGCGATAAGACGGTTAAATTGCTGCACTGCTCCCGTACTCTCCCGTCTG
The DNA here is from genome assembly GCA_025399855.1 of Forbesichthys papilliferus. NCBI lineage: Eukaryota > Metazoa > Chordata > Actinopteri > Percopsiformes > Amblyopsidae > Forbesichthys > Forbesichthys papilliferus. Next base: position 9,657 of record JAODOY010005588.1, on the reverse strand, counting down.
ACTGTTCGCAGGCAGCACCACACACACACACAGAGCAGACAGCACAGGTGATACGTGTTCTTCAAGACCAGTGGGTGTTTTATTGTTTAGGTAAAGGTGTTTTGCATAATTCCACTGCATAATTCCAGCAAACTATGTTTAGAAAAATAAATGCAAAAATACAGCATTTGTTTTATTCGCATCAACGTTTGAAGCCTACTTAGCCAAGCAATGAAACTGGTTTAACCAACCACAATTAATAATTAATGTCACATGACAATAGTGGTACAGAGGTGCTTTTAAAATAGGTGAACAGTTTGCTTTGAGCAAACGGTTTGAGGAGGTAGTTTTCAGCAAACACACACTGACGCTGGACGAAGGGTGACAGTTTAAATCTATAAGGTTTGGAATGTTTACACAAAAAGTTAATTATTCAAGTTCAAAGCAAACATGTTTTCCACAAACTCTCTCCAATTCTGAACACCTCTATATAATTCTGTTGCTTTTAAAAAAATTCTACCGGTCTACAGAAAACATGGTATCCTTGCAATCCTGATAATTATAAAACTATAAATAGTAAGTTGACATTTTACCGTTTTATTAATGTTAACAATTCTGAGTTCGCTTTACAAGGCACACTACATACCCACATACAGTAATGATCTCCCAAACATATGAACAAGATGATGTCTTGTCCAAGGTCTCTGCAATAGGTGAGCTTCCTGTTCCCACCACTAAAAAGGAACTAATGCGGTTCCTGGGATTGGTCAGTTATTACCGCAGTTTTTGTTGGAACTTTTCCACGGTGGTGGCCCCTTTGACTGAAGGCCAGAGCCAAGTTTGAATGGTCAAGCTTCAACAGTCTTTTTGTAATGTTAAATCTCTGTTGTGTTCTGCCCCCATATTGTTGGCTCCCCATTGGGATAGGCCTTTTCACGCTTCATGTGGATGCCAGCCAGGTTGGGGCGGGGGCTGTTCTCCTTCAAGTGGACCAACAAGGTATTGAACCATCATATTAAGGGCAAAGATAATTTATTGGCTGATGCTTGTCCCGTGCTCATTTGTGACGCATGCCGATTGCTGTTTTTGTGCTAATGTGTCTTTTCCCTTCCTCTTAATGTAGCTTCTAGGTGCCTGGGTTGCTGAGGTTGGAGTGCCACGGAGTGTGTGGTAGGTGGTTGGCGTGCAGTCTGGGCCGATTTCATTAGGTTATGTGTTTGCTTGGTGTATTTTGTTTCTATGTTATCCATATGTTATATGGATTGCATGATTGACAGATACAGCCAAGGCACGAATGTATTTTGCATCTGCGTGTTTGAGCGAGAGAGCGAGCGAGAGAGGGGAGAAGAAGAGAAGTAAGGTGACCCTTATCACAACAAATCGACGAGCCTTGGGAAAAGCATATTACGCAGTGTTTCATTTATATGCTGCTTTGACAGCATTTTTTTTACAAATTTTTTTTTTTTTAATCACGAAGCCTGCAAAACATTGTGATGCCTGCCTGCTAGGGCTGCACAATTAATCGAAAATAGTTCTCGATTACGATTTTGGCTTTAACGATTAAATGAACATGATCGACTGCGATATTGATGTTTAAAATACGTGCTGTGCTCATAGAAAACTCGGTTATGTATCAAATCAAGCGCTTCCTATTCACCCGCCAACAGCAGCCGATTTGGCTTCACGCGCACCCTGTGGAACAACAGCATGTGGATGTACAAAACATTCCTGGATGTTGCGAGGCAGCAGTCCGAGTAGAAAAGTAATAGAAAGTATGGATGTCACAAGAATCGATACTTTGGTACCAAGTCAATGCCAAAATTCTGAAAACATGATGGTACTCGTTTTTATACAGTACCGTAGGTACCGGATAACCAACCTGGACGCGTACGGTACCGTGGAAGTGTAGCTGCAGCTCTGCCTCCACTCGTCGAAAAGAAAAACAGCAAGGCTACTTTGCGTTCCAGGCGGATTATCAGGGACTACTACATTCACAAAAAAACAGTACCGTAAGGTATGCAACAGTGCCTTCAAACTTTCCAGCCGTAGTTTCCATCTTACTGGCTTAGTAAAAAGTAAACGGTTTAACTGAGTAAACTGAGTAAAAAACAAGACAGTGCCATGTCTTGTTTTGCGGCAGAATTAGAACACATAGTGTTAAGGTTTTGAAACGAGGATATACAAATATTTCTCTCCAGCGAATCTCTTAGTTACATATATTAGATCAACATATATCATAGAAAACCATCTGTGCTGACACAAAATTGTATTTTAAAATATTGTTTTTCGCTGTTTGAACAACAAGGAATTCCTGTAGAGACCCCCCTATCTTGGCTACTAATAGAGTGTAAGACGTTTTGAAATAAGCATATACAAATATGTCACTCCAGCTAATCACTTTTCACTGCCCAACAAATACAAATGCCCAACAAATACCAGACTGCGTCCAATCGACGTATGGACCGAGAGGTGCGCGTCACCCTACTGGCAAAAGGTCTGTTGTGTTGCAAACAAAAACTCAGATATAGGAGCAAACATGTGGGTTCCGTGGGCACTGCAATGTCAACACAGGGCTTTTACCTTGTCTGGGTCTTTGCTTTCACTATCCCATCCTACTTCTCCAGAGGTCGCATTCATCCCTGAAAATCCCATAGATAAAGGAGGGGGCGGAGTCTGCGCACACCCGCTGCCTATAGACATGCCAGTGTGAAGGTGAGAGAGCGGGGATTTGGTGCTGCCGACCAATGGGAGAGAGCCGTGGAGGATGAACTGTGCGGGGCTCGGGCCAGGGGGTGGGGGCAGCGAAGGAGGGGGGGGGATCTGAGATGAGGATGAGGAGGAGGCGGAAGGCGGGGCATACTGCTGAGACTGGCTCTGATTGGCCTGAGTGAGGATCTGCAAACGGATCAGACAAGAGGATGTAGCTAGAGAAAAGATGGGACATTATTGCTGCCAATTGGAATTATATACCGGTTTATCATAATGCCCCCGTTATTCTGGAATTAAGTTTCAACATGCTTATACAAGCTTTGTGGTCAATCTTTATTCACTTGGTTTTCAGTAAAATTCAATAGATTTGGCCACACAGATTATTCTGAATGTAATATTCTGGGAACCCAAACGCAAGCAAACAGGAAGCCCAATCCACCATATGCAAAACAATAATACAGCAACATACTAACCTGGCTGGTTGCTTGGATGAACTCCTGCGCTTTAGCCCTGCTGGCAATATTGGCCTCCTCCATTTTGAAAAGCAAAGCAGTCACTGAATCCAAGAAGACATTATTAGAGACCGTGTTCAGGTCATATCCTAGTAAAACAGCAAAAACATGCTGAACCTGTCTGGGACATGTGTATCTTGTAATGTGTTACCATACACCCGTATACATACACGGTTAACATAATGATACTGAGGCGCTAGCTGTGGGAAGGGTGAAAACTACACCCGTGCCAAGGCATTCTGTGTAGTTCCCAGCCTTCTGACCGTTAGCGACTCATGACAGATATAGAGCCCTGTGGTGAGCTCACTTCAGCTACAATGTGGGACCTGTCTAAAGTGACGTGTAGTTGGATGCAAGCTTACAAGCCAGGACTCCTCCGGCTGTGCAGTCCACCCCGGCCTGCAGACTCCAGGGTAAGGTAGGAACGGTGGGCAGGGGCGGCAGGGGGGGAGGCGGCTTGCCGGCAGAAGAGGAGGAGACTGAGGATGACGAGGAGGAGGGGTCCGAGGAGGACGGAGGGAGCGACAGTGAAATGTGGGCGGAGCCCGAGGAGGAGGAGGAGCACGGTGGAGAAGCTTTGGGTCCGTCGTCTGGGAGGAACAGCTTGCTGCCGCCGTCGCACGCAGACAAGCCAAGCCCCGACCCCTGGGGTCTCGGGGGGCTCAGGGGCGGCTGGCCCGGGGTGGCGGCCGCAGGGCCATCGTCCACCAGGTACAGGGCCTCGGGGGTCTTGCAGCTGCTGTCCACCGTCTGCGAGTCAGGAGAGGACTCCCTGGTGTCCCGCGAGGGTGCAGTGTGGGGAGGGGGGGTGGGGGGGGGGGAGAAGGGGGGCGGGAGCACACTGGTGGAGCACAACGAGGAGGAGGACGCCACTGGGCCAGTGGGAGCAGCTTGAGGACTGACTGACTTGCTTCCTGCAGCCGCGCACACGTGTGCGTCTGAAGAGGCCCCGGTCCAGCCCTCAGTCCTGGCCTGTGATTGGCTGCCGGCCACGGCTAACGGCCCGGCGCCACACTTCTCCCTGGCCTTCTTCCCCAGGCGGCGGCGTCTCTTGGTGGCCAGAGAGGAGGAGGAGGAGGAGGCCGAGGAGGATGTGGATGTGGTGGAGCTGGGCTTCGCCACCTTGGCCTTCAGTCCTGAAGGGGGTGCCGCTGCCAGCGCACTGCGCTTGCCCATCTTGCCCTGGTCTTTACTGCGCCCGCTCAGCACCAGCGGCTCAGAGCAGGGCTTGAGGAACGGAGAGCGGCTCTCGTTGTCCCTGCGGAAGACCACCGCGATGGAGCCGCCCACCCCCGGCCCTCCTGCAGCCCCTCCTGGGCCGCCCGCTCCTAGCAGCTCCATGCCTCGCTTCCCAGGGCCGGCCGAGGCCCCTGTGGTGCTGCTGACGCCCTCGCGCACCAGCACCGACACTTTGGACTGCAGCTTGCTTTTACGGCTGGCGCCCCCGCTCTCCTTGACCTTAGCGGAGCGGCCCGACTGTTTCCTGCCGCTTTTGTCGCGCTCCTTCTCCTTGGCCAGCTTCCTGGCCCTCCTGGCAGAAGAGACGGGTGCGCTGGTGGGCGGAGCCGAGGTGGGCGAGAGCGAGAACGAACCTTTGCTTTTGGTTTGACCGGCAGAGGAGCTTCTCTTCAGCAGCTGAGACTTCTTCTTGGGGTGGTGGCGTAGGGGTGTGGCCGGAGCCTTGGGGCTGGCCAGGGGCTCAGGGGCCAGGGCAGCAGGAGGCGTATCCTCCAGAGATGGGTAGTCTGAATCCAAAGCCTCCCCGTCCAGGGAGAGCATGTCCGCCTCCGGCCTGTCTGAGTAGCCGTGGTACTTGGGCACGGAGAGCGAGCGCGACCGGCCGCGGTACCTCCCACTGTCCTCCTCCGCCTCCTCGTGCCGTTTCCTCTTCCTCTTGTGGGGCTCAGCTGCGTCTGCTGCCGGGCTGCGGGGGGAGGGCGGCGCAAGCGCCGGGGAGCTGGGCACCGTTGTGGTGGTGGTCGTCGTGGTGACTGTGATGGTGCGCTTGATGGCGAACAGGTCGGAGCCGTTAAGGTCCTGGATGGACGGCGGGACCACGGGGCGGCCGTCCCGCCGCCTCTCGTGCCCTCGGTCACGCCGCCTCTCCGCCTCCTGCTCCCGCCGCTCCCTGCTCCTGCGGGACCTCCTGTCCCGCTCCCGGCTGCTGGAGCGCTCCCTCTGCCTGCGGCTGGATGCTGCGGCTCGCTCCCTGTCCCGCCGCCGCTCGGTCGACTGCTTTCCATCCCGGTCCGCACCCACCTCCCGGCCGCTGACCCACTGCCGCTCCATAGAGGGGCTGGAGAGGGAGCGTCGGCTGTGCGTCCCTGGTGCAGACGACCTGTGGGAGCGCGGGCTGCTGTCGCGCCTCTTCCTCCTCCTGAGGCTGCTGCTCCTCCTCGCCCCCTTGTCTTCCTCCTCCACGGCGGCATTGTGCCTCCTCTCCCTGTCTCTCTCGCTCCTGTCCCGACTGCCCTCGTCTTTCTTCCTCCTCTTCTTCCTCTCCTCCTTCCTCTCCTCCACCACCTTAATGTCCTTGCGCTTGGGCCGGTCCCGCTCCTTGGAGCCCTTGGAGGAGGGGAGGCTCCTGCTGCTACACTCCTCAGAGGCAGGGAGGGGGGAGGCGGGCGGGAGCAGCGGGAGGGGCGGGGGCGATGAGGAGGAGGGAGCCGGGCAGGAGCGATAGCGCTCTTTCCTCCTGCTCACCAGCTTCCTCCTCAGGTCGCCCAGGCCGACCACGGGCTGGAGGGCAGGGTCCACATCAACGGGCCAATCAGGATCCGCCCTGACAGACACAAAGCCATCGGCATCCAGGATGCGCAGGATTCGCTCTGGCATGGCCCCGTCCAACAGCGGGCTGCCGGGGAGCGGCAGGAGGCCTGCTCTCCTGCAGGCCCCTACCCCCCTCTCCGGGGCCACCACTATCTCCCCCTCCTCGATCTCAGAGTCGCCGCTGGCCCTCCTGTCCCGGGCTTTTCCCCGCTGGCGGCCTGGCCTCCTCCGCGGGGCGGGGGCGTTCCTGGGGGGAGCGGCGGTGGAATCCGGAGGGGGCTCCGCTTTGTCCTGGTCGGCCATCATCTCTACCACCCTCTCAGGCTCCACCCTTCTGTGTGCCCCGGCCATCTCCTCCCGCTCCTCCTCCTCCATCATGGCGCTCTCGCCCTCATCTGATGCTGGGGAGCCTGTGGGGTCAAAGGGGTCGTACTTCTCCCCTTCTTCCTCCTCGTCCTCCTCCTCCTGCTCAGCCCCTCGCCCCTCTCGCTCTCCCTCAGTAGGATGGAAGGGGTCATATATCTCCTGCAGAGGAGCAGAGGATGCACTCTTGGGAGGAACTAGGGAGGTAGAAGAGACCATGTGTCCAGTACCCTCTTTGCGGTTGCCCTTAGCGTCACCGTGGTAGTCAGTTGCCGTGGTGCCGGGGGAGGAGTAGGTCGACGAAGGCGAGGAGGGCGAGGAGAAGGGAGACGACCGAGATGAGGAGGGGGAGGAGGGAGGGGGGCTCTTGGCAACCTCTGTAATGCCATTGGCAGAGGAGGCGGCAGGCCTCCTTCTAAAGGTAGGTGATGGATTTAAGTCCATAGGCCAGGGAAGGAGGTGGCCAAGAGGCCTGTGGAGTCCAACTCTTACCGGGATTTAGCCACAAAGAGAAAGGCACAGAACCCTAGACAGGATAAGCAAAGTTTCAGACACACACAATACACTGATTGAACTGGTGTTGTGTATATATGGTGATTCTGATACGATTTGTTTATTGCAGAACAAAACCACAAAAATCTACCATGAAAACTCCATGTTTTACTAGAGATAAGTGTAATTAAGACTGAATAAGCAACAATGTTTTACCTGCTTCAGGAGCGCTTTGGCAGACCATGCAGGCACAACTGACAGCCCTGGTTTAGCAGTTACAGGGGATCACTACATTTAAATGAAAATCAACACTCAAAATCACAAGGACAGCTCTAGTCTACGATAATGGACAGGATGCCAGTTTATCACCAGTTTAGAACTGCTGCTGGAGGACTCATGTAAGGATATATTCCCATCATACCTTCTCAGGGGGGTATGAATCTTCAACCAGGCTCCTGTTTTGTCCATTTATTGATTGGTAAAAGCAGCCCTCATCACAACGATGCTCTGTCAACAGTAATCTGGTTTAAAATGAAGTATAAACAACATAAATAGAACATTGCTTTCATCCAAATAAGCATATTCTGCAGGTGTTCACTTTTCTTTTACCTTATCAAAACAAAAGCTATCACGATAGTCTAAAATCAAACAAACAACAAACTAAATAGGAATAGTAAACTTAACGCTAATATACTTTCTGACGGGGCTGAAAAATCTCAATTGGAAAATTACCATTTCGTAGAGGGCAACAATTTCGGCACCACACCGGTTCCGATGACCCGAAGTGACCATTAAAAACTAGCAAATTACACACCAGTTATGTAATAGCCAGGTGAATAGATCTCAGATTGCATGCATCCGACACTACGAGACGAACAGAAAAACAACATAATGCGCAAACTAGTTAGCAAACGTTAGCAAATGTTAGCCAACACAAGATGACTGCAAAAGTCCATTAGCTGGTCATGAAGCACGCTTTTACCTTCGCTCCGTTATTTTGAAGCGTGAGATAAAATACACCTCTCAAATCACTGGGATTTGTTTAAACTGTACAATTAACATTTAAAATACAAATCAAATAAGCATTTTTGCTTTTTAAGAACACAAAAACAGGCCCATCCCATCAATCGTCGCCATTTTACTTCCCTTAAACCGGCGGGCAAGGGACGACGGGAAATGAAGTTGACAGAGCCCTTCTGTTCACACAAAGAATGATGCTGTCATTGTTTTATCAACATTCATATTTTCAACTTTAATTAATCATTATAGACTAATCAAAAGTACTGAAAAGTAGCCTACTAGCGGCAGAGACTCAACAAAACAATAAAGGTGTAGTTATATAATATAACAGCTAACCATGAATGGATCAACAGCCAAGCAAAAGTGCACGAAAAGTAGGCTGCTCTGAAAAAATATAATTTAAGACTAAAGAGTGGTAGCCTACAAAACAAAAGCTTACACACATATGTTTCGCATTAAATCCAATCAACAGATTTGGAAACAAAACTGAATAAATGTGCTGCAAGTTGGTTACCTATTCAGGCCACTAGATGTCGCCATTGGGGCAGAAAACCATCAAACGCAAACAAATAGGCCTAGTATGAACTAGAATTTCAAATAGGCCTAATTTAATAAAATGCATGTCAATACTTGAGGTGAATCTTGCATAAACATGATATTTGAAATTGAAAAACAATTATATGTTTTGGTTTACACTTTTGTGTTTGGCACATACAGACAAATATAAATGTCACGCCAGTGATACACCCACAAACCAAAAATGTATTAGTGATACTCCTACCTGAAGAAAATATTAAAACAAAGAGAAAACGAGGAGATATATCTTACCAGAAGGTTCTCCACAACCTGCTGTTATAGTAAACAAAGTATATTATAATGTACTATTTTGTACGGTGTAGGATTTTATTTGCATTGCTTTTACTGTACAGCACTTTGTGACCTTTGTCTGTGAAAGCTCTATAAATAAACGTTACTTACTTACTTACTTACTTACATCAGTGAGAAGAAAAAATGTGAAAGCCATGTGATGTGAAAGTCTGACATTTTGGTCGCGATAGTAACTATAGGTAATTACAGCAGCAGTACTGTGCACAGTAGCAAACTTCAGTAACAAATTATCGTAGTCAGAGGGGAATTGGCCTACGTTTGTCAAGTTTGTAATAATTATCATGCAGTTTTTATTCGGAATATTCCAATACAAGATTGGTAGCCTGGCTACCATTACTATCACATCACTGGGCAACACAGTAGCCCAGTGGATTTTACCTTTATTATCAAAATTAACATATTATCTTTGCAATTAAATAACTACAAGTTAGTATTGTTCATACTACCAGCACAAGTAAGTGAAAACAACTGGAACATCTGATAAAACATTATAGATTAAGACAAATAGGCCTACATTTTTGTATTCATAACATTTCAATGACTAGTTGCCCTGGTCATTCTCATGGTCCTTGTGGTCATTTTCATGTTGCTGTAAGGTTCGATAGAGATGGCAGATAGGTAAAGCAAACATAAACACATGAAAGCCAAACACGCAATTGGCTTTTGGATCTGTTAACAAATTGTTAGGCCTATATTCAGAAGACACAGGATGACAACATGCTCAGTTGGTCTTTTCCTCTATGAAAGCATCTCTGTTCGCCTGGAGACTGACTTTTACAACTTCAAATGGGTTGACAACCAGAGCCTCAGTAAGACCTGACCCCAGACCTGCCAGAGACAGTGCCTGGGGGCAAAGGTATTAAGATGTCAATTGACATGTTCATCATAAAGATAAAAGACAGTACACATGAGGCTGGGTGATGTA
>JAODOY010005587.1:0-10316 GCA_025399855.1 Forbesichthys papilliferus | reverse complement strand
GTAGGGATATCTAAACTGTTAAGCATAATCCTTAGTCCCCGGGTGAAGATGATCTCTCATGCCTGCCTGGAGTTGCCGAGCAGAGCCGACGTCACCGAGACCACACTGTGCCCCACTTTTAACCTTGAGAGATAACTGCCCTCACTATGCTCTCCGGCAAAGCCTGTTGATTTCTTTCTGTAACTTTCCACTGGTCTTCCAGTGTGTTCACTGATAAGCAATAAGATATAATATATATATATAAAATATAAAGCACAATTTTCTACAGTAATCTAACAATCATTGCCCAAATAAAATCATTTTTCAACAGCTATTTCATTAAACCCATATTGTACATTTTGTGTGCAAATATCGCAGCTTGCACGTTGACACACACGTGTATATAGTGACATTATTCATGTAATTCAATATACACGTATTATACACCATCTGAAACTAGAGACCCGGATGATTCTAACCACATTCTCTGTTTGCATAAAGCAGCTCTCCTGTCTAAACAAGCTTATAAAGTTTTTCCATACTAACAACATTTTTCGAATTAGAAACACCACTCTCTGTCTCACCTTTGATTCGTTTGTTGATAAAGTTTGCTTGGGATCGAATCAAACTTTCTTGAAAACGTTAATCCAATAAAAACAGCATGTTGAAACCTGATTCTACTTTGGCTACTTTTTCATTGGGGGTTAGTATGTGGTCGCCGATATGTATGTGTTATGTAAATGGTAAATGGACTGCTTTTATATAGCACTTTTATCCAAAGCGCTTTACAGTATTTTGCCTCACATTCACTCATTAACACACACATTCATACACCGATTTTGATTGCTGCCATGCAAGGCGCGACCAACCACTGGGAGCAGTTGAGGGGGTAGGGGGTTAGACATCTTGCTCAAGGATGCTTACAGGTAGGTCAACACCGGGGTGTTGATCTTTGTAGTTCTCAGATGTAACATACATACAGTCTACGAAATACCTTTTTCCCGGGATCCAATGGAATAGTTTATGGGGTCACAAGGCAGGTTTGACCAATCACAGCTATCTATTCAGCAAGCATGTCTAGTTAAGTCATCTATTAGGCCCCAAAGACGCCTGAAATGAAATTTTTCATTGAGGGATAATAAAACTTTTGGACTCAACTGTAGATTAGTACATATATTAATAAAATAATATAATATATAAGCACATATATGTATATTTATGGACTTATATGTCCATGTGTAACTACCATACGTGGGCCAATTTAAAAATGGGCCCACATGGAATATTTAACCTGAATGGAAATCTCACAAGTGTATCCTACATTTTAATACCAAAATGACTTACAGGCTTCATTTGACACCAATTAATGTATGAGCATGCTTTTATGAGAAAAAAGTATCTAAAGACCTAGGGATGAAGAGGTTTTTAATACACTAGTTATAAATATGAAGAATAACCGGTTTACAGTAACCACAACTAAACCATCAACTGAGCACCAAATTTAAATTTAGTTGTTCATAGTTGTAATGTTATTAGTAGGTGCATGGGACTTTCTTGGCTGGTGTTGGGCTCTTGGATAGCTCCGACTCCTTGTATCCCCAACAGAACGTGATGCCACTGTCAGCTGGTCTGTTCAAGCGTGAGAGGAAGAATCCAGTCCCTCAGTGTCCTCCGCGGCTACACATCCAATTCCTCACCCCAGTCCTGTGGAGTCGTGTGCCCAACCACTTCCTCAAGGTAATACACACCAGGACTAGATTTCAGGCTGCCGCAAGTGTTATATTTAAGTTTATATACAGTATATGTATATATACTATGTATATAAATGTATATGTGTATATATGTGTATGTGTGTGTGTGTATATATATATATATATATATATATATATAAATAATACATTTTATTTGAGGACGCCTTTCAAAACACTCAAGGACATCTTACATTGTAAATACACAAATATAAAGACAAAGTCATTTGCAAAAGCGTAACACATTTGCAGGATCATACATTTCTGAAAAATAGGATTCAAATAAAATAAATAAATGTGAAATAATAAGCTTGTTGGTTGAACAAAGGGTTAAACATAGGCCTGTAGCCAAAAGTCGCAACAGTCAGACTCACAGCAGAGGTTGGTATACATTTATTGGAAATTGGATTTTAAATAATTATATGTGATGCCAGATGAGGACCACGAGGGGTAACGTGTCGATCTGTACAAAAAGAGCAATAGGACACTTGTCTGTCACCATGTGAGATCTGGTGATATACGGGCTGTGACATGGTTTAGAATAGATACGGTGGAGGGACACGACCACCGCCATCCCCGGGTCATTGCGTGTAGACCAGACCGGAGCAGGCAAGCAGAGGCGTCGAAGCACGGCAGGAACCAATACCAGTACAACTTCCCCAGCGGATCAGACAGCAATTCTTCATGCGCAGTCACCGACAAAGTACATGTAGTCCATGTCCAGGCAGACCGAACACGCAGTCTTGCCCCCTCATTGGTCCGCCGGTGTCAAAACATGGTGTGAAACCACATGGTGGGGCATGGTAGCCTATTAGCTAGGTAACTATCTAAGAGCTAGTTCTGCGCAACTTGACGAATCAAAGGCAATCGGGAATAAAAGAACATCAGTCAAGTCAAAAAAACAAAACAAGCAAAGATAACTTTATAAGGAAAAATATAAACACTAGTTAAACATCTAAAAAATAAGACTGACACAAAAGGAGAAGCAGCAGCAAATTGCATCAGCGTTTCTCTCCCTCAAAAAACAAATATAAATATAATTATATATATAAATATATATATTAGGCATGTCACGATCCCAGAAATGTAGTAGTCGATACCATACCAGTGAATTTCCATGGTTCTCGATACTCGATACTCTCGAAAAAAAAAAGAAAATTATATATATACACACACACACACACACTTTATAAAATATCCACATGCCTAAGTAGGCCTACATTGTCATCAAAGATAAAGTTAAATGTCAGCTCTTCTGAGGTTGCAGGGGTTATCTACTGTAATATTGTCTGTACAAAGCATGTATGGTCTAATGTCCGGTGCTCCTTGAAATCTGAAGTCTGTGGCTTTGTGTGGCCCGCTGGGGTGCCGAAGAAATACCCTTGGTACCTAGGGCGGGTAAACATTCACTGAGATCCCGGTCGGTGCTCCGGAGGTATTGGCAAGCAGAGATGCAGCTACACTTCCATGGTACCATCAGGTTGGATATCCGGTACCTACGGTACTATACAAAAATACCAAGAGTACCGTCATGTTTTCAGAATTGTATTCTCTAAGTATCGGTTCTCGTGACATCCCTACCGGAGAGGGTCAACTAAAAATTTTTTTAAAATAAAGGCCTGTCTCTAATACAAGCCTGCCTTGTATAAAGACCTGCTAGCTTTTGCAATTGAGGTAAATAAAGGCCCCAGCAACTTTGACGATATAGTTATATTATACGGAATGTGTGTATGTACAGTATATACTTTTCAATATAAAGAACTATTTACAGTTTCCGTGTTTTTATATACTGTATATATTTGTTATCCCTATCTTGCATGCTTTGTTTTTAGTACAAATTAAATTAGTAATAATAATATGGAAAATGCTATTAAGCATTGGTGCTAACCTATGTCACGCTCTTGGAACACCATTTCCAAACAAGATAAGCAAGGAGGACAGCACCCATAGGCAGAATATCCACCCCATCTCTGCTGACGCTCTCTCTGAAAACACGCAATGCTTTCAGAAGTTGTCCTTGTCCAAAATGGGGGCACAACAACTCCCTCCCTCCTCCCCCCTCTACTGCACTCACCCGACCCCCTTCCACCACATTCCTTATGTCCCACTCCTCTTCCCCCTGTAAAACGGTTGCTTAGACAACTGCAACATCGTCAACAATCGTTATCTCCACAGAGCACAGAACTTGGTGTACTCAGTGATGTGCTTCGGGTCCCTGCTACTATGATAATAGCATTGCCATATATTTTGACCACAAACTAGAGCCCAGCATTCCTGTGTTTATTAGTAAGTAGGTAAAGTTTATTTATAGAGCACCTTTCACAGAGAAAGGTCACAAAGTGCGGTACAGTCAAAGCAATGCAAATAAATAAAATCCTACACCGTACAAAATAAAAGTACATTATAATATAAAACAAAAACCTAACATTATGTTGCTAATTTAAAAGCTTGCTGAAAAAGATGTCTTGAGCTGTTTTTTAAAAGTGGCCACAGAATCTAAGGCTCTCAAGTCTAAAGGGAGAGAGTTCCATAGCCTTGGTGCCACAGCACCAAATGCACAATCACCTCTAGTTTTTAAAATGTGTTCTTGGAACCTAAATTCCCTAAAAGCTTTTGGGAAGAGGACCTCAGGGACCAACCAGAAGTGTTTGGATGTAATAAATCCAAGATGTAAATAGGCGCTTGACCGTGCAAAGCTCTGTAATGTGACAGCCCTGCCTTGTTTCACTAGGCCTCTGGCTGATTAAGGGCACCTGGGCATGCCAATTATATAGGTGTGTTCCACCACAATGTCGGGGTGATCCTCCTGGCACCACACATGTTGTTCTTGGTTTGTTTCTTAGCTTGTTTGTTTCTTAGCTTGTTTGGTTTGTTTCTTTGTTTGGTTAGCTTCTTAGTTTGATTAGCATGCAACACGCACAACATATATTCATTACTTACACCTACAGACATTCACACCTCATTCTATTGTTATTATGTTTGTTAGTTAAGTGTTTGTTTAGTTTGTTTAGTTTACGGCCCATTAACAGGGTCATAAAATGAGTGCTCGGCCGGGATCTTATGTTCTATGTTACAGTCATGATTTATCAATCTTTGTTGTTTTGTTCTTTTAGATGGTGGATCCGGTAGTCTAGTTTTCGTAGCTTGTTTTTGGTTAGTTTACGGAGGCGGTTATGTTTTGGTAGTTTAGGGGGCAGCTCTGGGTTCGACGACCCATGACGTGATTGGCCCAGAGTCCACGGTAAGACTTTCTTTGACTGTTTACTATTCTAAATCGGTCTTTTTGCGCTCTCCATCTTCGAACATTGCATTCAGTGACATCATATATCTTGGCTGCTTGAGAGTTGTTTGATGACTCTGCTGCATTAATCACCATGATTTTAAAATTAGCATCATAACTCCTCCTCAGTTGTTTGTTAACTTGACCTACTTTTGAGCCGCTTTGTTAAAGATGATCACTGTGTCTTTCCATATTTCATGTATCTGTAAGTATGCTAATAGGTAATAGTATGCTTTAAAGAGGAGGTGAAATACCCAAAGGGTTAAGGCCCTTTAAAGAGGGGGTGAAAGACCCAAAGGGATAAGGCCTTTTAAAGAGGTTGGGTGAAACACCCAGGGGACAAGGTCCTCTAAATAAATTGGGTGGAAACCCAGATAATAATAGTTTTTATTAATTCCATGGTTTTTACCAAGTTTTCTGTTGTTTCTTATTTCTTCTTGTTTAATTTAATTTGTTCCCTTCATTCTTTGTCAAATATTTTTAACTCTAAAGCACGTTGAGTTGCACATTGTGTATGAAAGGTGCTATACAAATAAAGTTTAATATTATTATTATTAATAGTGAGGAACGGTGGATGAGTGCATAAAGTAGTTTACAAGTCATGTACCATGTACGCTACTGTATTTGGCGCCATTTGTCTAGACCCCGAATATAAGAAGACGTGACTTTTTAAGACGCATTTAAAGAGGAAAAAAAATCTTATATTCGAACAAATACGGTACATCCTTTATGACCGGTGTTCTGGCTAGCCTTGATAATTATGTTGGAACCGGTGTGTAGCTGTGTGTGTGTGTCAATCACTTTACCGTATACGGGTACAAGCGACTGAAATTTTTTTTTTCTCAGAAGGGTGGCTGGCGTGGAGATAGGGTGAGAAGCTCAGCTATCCGTGAGGAATTCGGAGTAGAGCCGCTGCACATTTGCGTCGAAAGAAGCCAGTTGAGGTGGTACAGGCATCTAGTAAGGATGCCAGGGAAAAGATGTGTATTATACGGCCAACGACCCTGGTTCTTATGGAGAGCAGAATTATATAATAGAAGAACCAGATATTAAAATGACTTACACAATGTTTTCACACAGTCAATATTTCAAAAAGCAAAAGGCAGTGTTTTATCGTTAACGAGCAGTCTGTATTTATCATAAACAACACAACATTTTTTATCCCGATGAATTGTATGCTGCAACACAGAGTTCATTAGTCACATCAGGGTTCTCAACATAACTTTCATCAAGGTTACACAGATTGTCAAAATTAACAGATCTGTTCTCGTACGTCTGTGTAATCTCCTTAGGTTTTAGCTCGTTCCTACCCACTCTAGTGGTGTATGCTTTGCTTTTAGGCCCGGATTAAACCTGTTGGGGAAATACCATTTATTCTTTTTATACCATTTATTAATTTTATATTCATGTCACATATTGTATTGGGACCATGTCGCCATTGTGGTACATGTGTAGTGGGAATGCAATGTTTTGAACAGTCTCAGCTCAACTAGGAGATGTCTCGATGTAAGGGATACTCCCTTATCCTTCCATCTGTCACCTCTCACCTATGCATTTTGATATACTACTGACTCTGCATTCCTATACCTAGAACAAACAGGGCCTTACAAATAAGAGAAAAGAAGTAGACCACTACTCAGCAGCGCCAGACAATCTTGCAGATGGTCTCTGGGCAAGGTAGAAAATTACATTGTGACTGACCAGCACCTTGGAAGGTTCTGTTCCCAAAAAGATATATTGTGACAACATACCACTGCTCCATTTTGGGGCAGTCAGCCGTGTACATACAACAGTATGCTGTGATTTCTCATGTATTGTCAGTGCTCTCTTGAAAAAACCTCTTAAACGGACTTGGCTATTATATGGTGTAATTGACTTCATTACTACCTTACAACCTGCTTGGCCGAGACACTTTTAGGAGGGCTTGGGGTTCTGAACTTGATATATTATTTGGTGTTGTTAATAACTTCTGAAGCTTCGACCAGATACCTGAGAAGCCTTACAAACTTCTCGGCTGAGCCTCCCCAAGGAAGTATCAGAATAATAGACCCAACCACTTGGTCGTTTGAGCCGGATGTTAAATGATAAAATCGTGTCACCGTCTAACTCGTCAGTCAACTGTCCAAGTAAATTACTGACGGTAGTCTGACATCATCGTCATGTTTTGTTACTTAAAGTGGCTGTATGTAGTATTTTAGAGCTATAAATATAGTATACTTTCTTAAAATGTCATAGATATACATCAACTATCAGTGAGTGAAGTGCTCAGTGAGAATACCTTCCCTGGTTAACAGCTCCCGCCTCCATAAATTAAGATTTATAATTTACCAGCGACCCGTGATTCTGGACCAATCAGATCCTCCTTCCACTGATTGGTCTAGCGAATCTGCTTTGCCTGTCAATCACATGAACGCGCATGCACATCATATGGCTACAAGTTTCAGTTGTCGCATCACTATATCTGATCCACACACAACAATAATTACAATTGCACCATTTCCATAGAGCAACTCATGTAAATAAAAAAAAAAGTATATAGCAGAAAATATTGACAAAATGTCTACTTTAGCTAGAGTTGGGTATCGTTTGAATTTAATCGATTCCGGTTCCGTTTCCGATTCTGCTTATCGAGCCCGGTTCTTATCGATTCCCGGTTTCGATTGCTATATATTTGGGAGAAGAAATACAACATATTTCAAGAAGGAACATTTCCTGACTTTTCATTTAGGCTATAATCAGTCAAATCAAGGTCAATGGTGACACTGACAGGATTCAGGACGGGTTCTTTTTCCCTTAATTTATAAAAAATAAGATAAATAAGAATAGCCCTTTTAAATGTGGATATGTGTTAATGGATTTAATTATTATAATTACATACTGTACATTTACATCATATAATATATAAGGACAGTTTACAAAAGGTAAGTAAATTAACAAATCATACATTTACCAGCTGGTTTAAATTCAATAACACTGTTAACTAACAAGAACATTTAGGCCTAGGTGCACAAAAGCTGACCTTGTATGCAGGGGTGCTGCCAGGAATTTTGGGCCCCATGACAAAAAATCGAATTGGGCCCCTTCTGTGCAGCTGTTGTCACCACATCTATAGTACCTAACTGTACCATTAAATCTTCACATAACTTTAATTAAAGTATTGAAACTGTCTTGCTTCTTGTAGTTTACTATGTTTTACTAGCACACTATTTACTGCTGGTGATTTGTAAATGGAAGTCTGCATACAATATGCAGTTTACTTAATGTTTCAGTCTTAATGTATTTTTATTTATTTACTTCTGTCTTCTTCCACCATGCATCTCTCATCCTCATCATCACTGAGAGGACTGTAGGATGGCTCTGTAGGATGTACACAATGCCATGTGCTATATACATATACACTGTGATATATATACAATATATATATTTAAAAATGCAATATACAATTAAATTACACTAACACTACAGAACATTGACCCAAATTACATAGAGTTCTGTATCACCACCACTTGATTACATACATTAGATAAAATACTTTTTTTTTGTGTGCAAGTTTATCATATAATTTGCCCTTCATTATGGGAATAATAAAGTCTGTATCTATAGATGTCATTTAACTGCCATAATTCAATCTAAAAATTAATGTATCAAACTGGATTATTTTAATATTGTCTGTAATTTACATGCATGCTGAGGTCCAGCATCCAAGTACAGACAGTAGGGTTTTTATTTTTTTTATTTCATAATGACCATAATGTGAGAAAAGTATTTGTTTGAATTTCTGTCATTAATAATTTGATAATGGCATATCATTAGCACAATGTTGCTCACCTTTTTCATTGGGACAGGGAGGGGTCAAGTTATGGGGAGACTAGCGTGCTGCCAACTCATCTGTTAAGTCTACTAAAAGGGGCAGGGACAATAATTTAATATGAATATCAGTGGCGTGCTGTGCATAAAGCAGGTCACCCTTCAAGTCAGGCCACGCCCCCAAATCAATATATGTATCATAGCCTGACACAGCATAAGCCTGTCATCGATTATACCTTTATAGGCTAGGTCTATAGGTATTATAATAATAATTTAACTGTAATGTGATTACGGGATAAATGAAACTGATTTGACTAATAATAGGCTACTACTAATAATAATAATAATAATATAATAATAAACTTTATTTGTATAGCACCTTTCATACACAATGTGCAACTCAATGTGCTTTACAGTTAAAAACATTTGAACAAAGGATGAAGGAAACAAATGCAATTAAACAAAGAAATAAAACTAGGTAAAAGCCATGAGAGAAAAAAAAATGATAATAAATAAAAAACAATATTGTATTGGAGTTTAGTGGGACTCTAACCCACCGGGACTCCAACCCAGGCGTTTGATGGGAGTCTAACCCACCGGGACTCCAACACAGGCGTTTAATGGGATTCTAACCCACAAGGACTCCAACCCAAATATTCCCACCCAGGCGTTTGGTGGAACTCTAACCTACCGGGACTCCAACCCAGGCGTTTGTTGGGATTTTAACCCACCAGGACTCCAACCCAGGCGTTTGGTAGGAGTCTAACCCACCGGGATTCCAACCCAGGCGTTTGGTGGGACTCTAACCCACCGGGACTCCAACCCAGGCGTTTGGTGGGATTATAACCCACAAGGACTCCAACCCAAATGTTCCCACCCAGGCATTTGGTGGGAGTCTAACCCAACGGAACCCCAACCCAGGCATTTGGTGGAACTCTAACCCACCCGGACTTCCACTGAAATTAAAATTACAATATCCTAAAATACATATAAGGATAAAGACATAGGATAAACCTTGTGGTTAAGTACAATAAGGACACATTTTAAATACATTAAAGTTACAACATCCAAAAGCACACACAAGGATAAAAACACAGGAGGTTATAAGGCTAAACAGTGTGGCCAAGTAAATATTGATAAAAACATAGGCGGTTATAAGGCTAAACAGTGTGATTAAGTAAAAAGGCAAGTGAGAAGAGAAGTGTTTTTAACCTGGATTTAAAAATTACTATATTTGGGGCATGTCTATGAACCTCTGGTGATTTATTCCAAATGTGGACAGCATTAGTGCTAAACGCAGCTTCTCTGTTTCGTTTGGACTCTAGGCTGTAATAACTGACCTGTGTTAATGGATCTCTGGAGCTCTGCTCGGTTGGTATTCTTAAAGTATATCAGAAATGTATTCGGGTCCTAAACCATTCTTATATTTATAAAGTAAAAGCACAACTTTGAAGTCTATTCTGTAACTAACTGGAAGCCAATGCAATGATTTAAGAACCGGA
>JAODOY010005586.1:0-31996 GCA_025399855.1 Forbesichthys papilliferus | reverse complement strand
ATACAGACATTCATACGTTTGTACACCTCCAATAAAGGTAGATTAGGTAGAGATCAATTACAATGTAGGCTAATTGACAATGTAGCTTACTGTTACTAGTGACTGTTGCTATCGACTGTTGCTAGCGACTGACAACTTTAATGTTTCGTTGCCTGCACAGGAGTGGAATATCTGCCACTCATGTGCGTTCTCCATTCTTAAATGTCACTTATTTACTTCTGTACCACTGCGATGTTCAACAAATATTAGAAAAATCTAACACTTGTTTAATAGAGTTCTTGGCTGACATTATTTCTTTACTGTATCAGGGCAACTTTATCAGAGTAACAGTATATACTAGTTTAACTAAAGCAATTAAAATGACAACTTTATTATTAGAGTGTATATAGTGCATATAGCAATTTGCAGTGTTTACTTTCCTTTAGCTTTCTGAGTGTATAGCGGTGATAATGTATTATTTTAATTGCCTCCACTCTGGTGGCGTCTGGCTACTTACGAGAAAAAAATAATTGCAAAAGCTGTGAATTGGAAAGGTATATAGATGAAATTGGGATGAGCCCACTGCTTATCCTCTTTTGGGGAGCTGTCTGGAAAAGTTAATATTACACATCTTAGAGTAAAGGGTAACCTGTAATGGACAAATTAATAAAGCGCTATTTTTAAACAGATAATTTGTAATATTGGGAAGAAACCTTCAAATACTAATGAGCTCATTTGTTTTCCCTTTTACTTAAACACACCCGCTCTCAGTGGAAAGTCTCTGAAACGGCTTTGCGTGAAATCATTTATTCCTATCGCAGCTGTGCTTTGTGAAACAATTTCAGCCTATTCAGTAAATATCTATTTAGTCAATTACCAATAACAGTTACTCTAATTGTGTTAATAAACCATCAGAATTTAGTCAATATGTATCGGAGATATGCTACGTTACAGAGTGTGTGGGCTGAATAGAACAGATTCTGCTTGATTTATTTCAAAGGGCAATCATCCAATCATACAGTAATGGACTGAGGAGAAATTGCCCAATAATGAGAAGAAATCAATAAATAAGAAATGCTAATAAAATTGCCACGACATCACACACACACACACACACACACACACACACACACACACAAGCACATGGTCAAACTAATAAGTCACAACCGACACATTTCCTTACACACACATACACACACACCTACACGAACACACACACACGCACACGCACACACACACACACACACACACATAAACACACACACGCACATATGTACGCGCGCCCTCACACACCTTGTAAAAAAAGCCATAAAAAAGTCACAACTCATCATTATGAGTTCTGTGACCATGCCAAACAAAAATAATGTGTTAGCTGGCCTGACTAATGTAATGACACATCTCTGCCTAATGGGGGCCAACATTGCCCTAGTGAAAAGAGGAAAGAGGACTGTGTTAGTATTACAGATACCACGTGGAACATTCCTGACCACCATTGGTAAACATCTAGTTATTTTCCACAATGGATATAGGCATTAGTCATGTTCACTCTTAAGTTTAAAATACCCAAAAAACATGAAGCAACTCGTGTATTTGATAAAACATGAAAGCAAGCAAGGAAGAAAACATGAGTAGAAACAAACCTTCAATGAGATACCTTCTACTTACCCAATAACCGTTGTGCTGTGTATAAACCCAACTTGTGCGCAGTAATAAGACACCATTACTAAGATATCCATTAAATTGAGTTCCTCCACACATAATCAAGGGCGCGACGGTTCATTCTGATCCGATCCAGCAGTGGTGCTCTGCTGACAAATTATCTGTTGACTTATATGATCCCACTCACCCCAGCCCAGCCTCTTCTATGACAGCAGAACCAGACAGGACCGGTTTAAACCCACATCAGTGGTCCTGACCTGGACTAGATGCCTGTGTAAATACCTGGCACTAGACAGATGAAGCAGGGGGGGGAGACAGGGAGC
The DNA here is from genome assembly GCA_025399855.1 of Forbesichthys papilliferus. NCBI lineage: Eukaryota > Metazoa > Chordata > Actinopteri > Percopsiformes > Amblyopsidae > Forbesichthys > Forbesichthys papilliferus. Next base: position 30,035 of record JAODOY010005586.1, on the reverse strand, counting down.
AGATCAAAGCTGACATACAGTATTAAGGTGTTTTGTGTCTGGCGGGGAATATTGGGCTTCAAAGGGGACACAGGAAGGGAGATTTGTATCTGTGTTGTAACGCTGTCACAAAGGTTCTGAAGTCTTGAAGCCTTTAAACACACATTTTCACAATGCTAACACAGATTATTTAAAGGAGGGGAGACATCATAATTTGTCCCAGCCTAATAATAAAATACATTTTCACACGGATAGATGGCAGATGGCACAATGTGAATAAACATTGTTTTAACTTATACAGCAACACCTGGTTATTACATGCTTTGTTCTTATGGATAACCTTTACATTAAATGGTATACTTACTGCAGGAACATAATTAAAATGCTAAATGCATGGAATAGAAAATAAAAGAGAATCAATCAGTTTTTTTCCAGGTGCATTTGAGTTCATGAATACATTTTACACAGTGAATCATGTGTTGGAATCATATAGTGGTTGTTGATTTGTGTTATATTGTACAGTGCAAGTTCTGAAATATACATATATGTGTGTATATACAATAAATACATTTGGTGGATTTCAAGGTGCTGCATTAGTATTGGCATTTCCTTTTATTGTAAGGGTATCTAGGAATAACACAGAAGTACAAAACTGTCCTCTCTCAAAAGTCCCTGGCCTCTGGGTCAAGTGGCATTCATTAATATGACTGGCTAGGAGGGTTCCCAGGATCCTGACAGGTCAATATAAAGCACCAGAGTTTAGATCAGTCTAGATGAGGCCAAGAACAAACCGATTGGCCAGCACGATGAAGCAAAGAGTCATGTGATTGGGTAGAATGATGAGTTAGCAGCCTGTCCTGCTGCCAGGGGTGATGGAGTGTTCTGTTGTGTATGATGTGTGTGTGTGTGTGTTTGTCACCTGGCCCTGGCTTCAGTCTCCACAGGGGAAAAAACATCACAGTGATCGATTCCTCTTTGCTTGCAGCTCCCTTGTTTTCCTGACTCCTGGGGGGGAGGGAAGGGGGGGGAGACGATACAGGAGCTTGGAGGGGTGAAGAATGATAGAGTCATTCCTTATGCATTGTCTTGGTACATGGTGCTTTTTAACATACTGTCGTATAAAAGATAACTTTGCCACAGCAACAGTGGCGGGACTATTACGCTGTCCTCCATTTGTCTTTGTTATCGGACACACTTGTAAAAGGTTAACAAAAAATACATATATTCTGCATGTCATGAAAACAATATGAGGGAGCATGCATGTCAGAAGGATAGTGTTCAAACAGCAAGAGATAAGACTGGACTTAAATTAGTTAAGCCAGCTATTACTGACAATAATATGAAACCAAATTCATGTTTTCTATTCGGCCTCTCTCTGAATTGGCAAACTGACCATTTCAGCTATTGTTTACCCACATTTAGTTGTTGTACGGCCTTTAAATGTAATAGTTGTATTCCTTATTCTTCCTGCCAATAGACAGCCATTGGTCACAGGTAACGCTAACATGGATGTGTGTGTGGAGACCATGTAAAAGCCTGAAAAAGCAAGGCATTGCAGGGGAGTAACGATTAGTCAAGGCCAGCAAATTCTCCGGTTGAAAGGCAAAAGGAAAACAAAGCATTCCTACAAATGGGTCAGGCACACTCCCCTACCAATGAAATGAGCCGCAGTTCACAAAGACACTCTGTAGAAATCCATCTATTCAGTAAAATGGATAGTAGTGAGGAATATATTAAAATATCTTCCTCCATAGAGAATCACCTGGACATCTTTATAAAAGCACCCTAAATTAAACTTCAATTTTCATTTCCTGCCGCCATCTTTTCCCGTCGCCCCAAACTACACTAAATTAATAACATCGCATTTGTATTTAACGCTATCGTCCTTCATCTCCTGCAATATGCAGGAACTCGTGCATCAAGCAGGTCTTGGAAACTTGAGAACGGTGAATCTCAGTCTGTTATGTGAACAGCAAAATCTCTTCAATTACTTATGGCTGTGTCCTATAGCACTTGAGTTTTGTGTGGCAGGGGTTGTCTTCTATTTCCAGCACCGATAGCTTGCATCAGTGGAATGGTGAAAGCAATCTGTGCTGCCCAAAAGCCCCTAGGACATGAGTTTGAACAATGCTCCAGTGCTCCCCTCTACCAAAGCTCTCCACTGAGAAACAGCCCCAAACGCATCACGTTATACAGTTACCCAAAAGCAATTTCCTTCAACTGACAAAATCTAATGTACATTACCAAGTGTGCGTGTGCGTGACTGTAACTGTGTTTGTGTGTGTATCTACCCCATGCAGCCATTCTTTACTTGCATGTTGGCAGAAATACACAGTAGATTTGTTCACGTTCCCAGGTGCTTATTTTGCCTGCGTATGTGCTGCACTATGCCTTTCTGTACTATGTATATTTGTGGGTTGAATTGAGAAATGCCCGTTCATTGTCCAAACAACTGTTTTATAAAAGAAAAAAAACTTTATTTTAAGAGACTGCTGGCGACATTCAAATTGTTTTTCAATTCAAGGGCACCTTTTGTAGAACTAAATTTAAAGTCGATAAGAAAATAAACTGCTTTTTTTAGCATACTTTAAGACAATCAACAAAAAGAAATGTACAGTATAGGTAATATATATATATATATATATATATATATATACTGTATAAATCTCAATATACACACTTTGTAGTCAATTTGGAAAAATAAAACATAGTTATGCTGCAACACGAATAGTGAGAATGTCACTTTTCATTTGCTATTTGTGTATTATCTATAATCATCTCATAAAGATCACTCAATCAACAACCTTGTCTGTGTAGTGCCTTTGAAACAGAGAGGTCTTTAAGATGTAATCGTCGTCTTTCTACTATACATGGCGACACTCTGCGAAGCCTCATGAAAGTGCTTTCATACATTTCTCAACACAGCATGTGGAATCCTGTGGGCCCCCTTTGGTTTATTTTCCTTGGATAAAAAAACATAGGTTTGGTGTTTATCTGTACTATCAACATCTGGCGCTTATTACAGAGGAATGAGAGCTCACTCAGATTATTAGGATTACTGGTGGATCGGTATAGGGAAAGGATTCCTAGCCTGCTCAGTAAAAGCAAACCTACCTTTAGCAGCATGACAGGAGCAGGCTGGTCTACAGGCCTTGTTCCTACACAATAACAATCTCAGCATCCCCCCGCAGTACTGTACATGACCAAACTGTTGTGGAAAGCTCTCTCTCTCTCTCTCTCTCTCTCTCTCTCTCTCTCTGACACACCTACACACAGACACACACTTGTTCACACTCACAGTAAGAGGTCTACCATTTGTGGTGACCTGTCATTTCTGTTTCCATGTTTCCTTCCTTAGAAACAAGATGACCTTGCTCTTTATTAAGTATACAGACGTCAAGAACACCTTACTGCGATCCCTCAATCTGCCTGTGTCTGTATCTATTATGTGTGTATGTGTAGCCTTCCTTCAAAATACATAAAAGCACCGCTAAACCTAAAAGCCACAAACAAGAGCCGTAATCTCATTGACACACTTCACTTAACATACACATCATTATATAGGCTATCTGTGCAGTGCACAGCACTGTACAGGACGGAGCTACAGTAAAAGGTATATCTGCCTCAGCCGCTCATTATACTGACATAACCAGGAGTCACTTAAAGCGCAGAAAGAGAAACCCAGCGTGCAGGCATTGTGGACGACGGGCAAGATGAGATAAAGGGCGCGCTGCTTTTATGGCCCCTGCAGGAACCTGGCAGTGGTTCTCTGCCGGGCTATTTTACCAGCAGACACTGGATGGGATCAGTGGAGAGGAATATAGTTACTGTTGTTGAGGCTAAAAGGAGGGCGGGGGTGGTGGGGGGAGGGAGGGTGGATGAAAGGGGGGAGGACTGTGGCTGTGGAGACAAGGGCTCCAGGCTGTTAGCCCTGGTGGAGGGTAAGCAGTGAAAAATAAGGGCCGATGTTGCGATGGGGGGAGGGATGAACAAGTATAAAGTCAAAGAGGGAGAGAGAGAGACAGAGAGAGACAGAGAGAGACAGAGAGAGAGAGAGAGAGGGAGGAGAGAGTGGTATTAGCGGAAGAAGGGAAGATGGGCAGAAGAGGAAAAGCAGTGGCGTTCAGCGGTATGGTGACCCAGTTTAACAGCTCCCAGCCGCCACCCCCGCTACCTATTATCACAGGGGTTGCTTATTCCCCCCCCCCCCCCCTCTGCTGTTTATGGCATGGAGGACAGACCCTGTCTGATAGCACTGTGGCCGCTACACCACTGTTGCCTGCCTGCTCATTGATTTAGAGCTCGTGCTCGGATGTATAGGAGAGCAGTGCGTCGGGATGTGGTTGGTGCTTTAATTAGACACACGCATGGACACACACGCGTGTTCCTGTGTCTGTCCCTCCTGTTTTATGGGCCTCTTTACAGCAGAGCCACACACGTTTAAGCATGCAGGGCTGCTACGGGATTAGAGCTGTTTCCCTCCTGGACGAGTGTTCCCCTTTCACCTGGCAAAGCAAATGTTAGTTTTAGAAGTTAGCTTGATCAGGCCAACATTCTGTGTGCGGGGCGTGGAACATGGAGAAGCTAGTTTGATGTATGGCACCAGATGCCCAGTACCAGATGTTGTACAGCCTGACGTGCCGCTCTGGCATGAGACGGGCTTTTGAGGGCTGGGCATGAACTAATTAATTTTCTACCGCCCCGGTTCCACATAAGGTCACTCTGAAAGTATGTGGCATGTGTGTGTGTGTGTCAGAGGTGCGGACTTGAGTCACTTCCCCTCAACAATATTATTGACTTGATGAAGACTTGGATTCCTCTGACGTGAGACATGCAGTTACAACCAGTATTACTAACTGCACTAATATATTCAGTTGACCAGCTGTAGATCATATTTTATTTCAGATACATTGACAAATGGCTATTTTGTATGACTTGCCTTGCTATTCCATATTTAGACGGAGATATATTTAGACTTTAGCCTACTTGAAATTCTACTTGTAGATTTGGAACGTGGCTGAGAAAAACAATGCGACCATTTAGCATATGTGTATTTGTGTATGTGAGCAATAAGGGATTTGGCATCTTGCTCAGGGATGCGCATGAATAAGCAGGACATGTCAGGGATTGAACACACAACGTTTATTTGGGGACATGACCACCGTAACCACGAACCTACCCTGTTCTCCCACTAACCTGTGCTGACCCCTTGGTATTCGGATCTGGGACTTGACTTGAGACATGTGTCTTATGATGTGTGACTGACTCAAAGTTGACCTGTTTCCACCTCCCTTGTGTGTGTGTGTGTGTGTGTGTGTGTGTGTGTGTGTGTGTGTGCGTGTGTGTGTGCGTGTACAGTACTTCACTTACAACATATGCGTATTTCTGGCTATGAACATCAATATGTGCGTGTAAGCGCCCAAGCCCAGTATGCCCTTTGTGGGATTGTATTATGACTGAGGAGATGTCTGCTGTGGAGAGGCGTCCAGGTTATGGGCTAAATGGAAACAAGATGTGCTGGCCTCTCGCTCCTTTGAAGGTGTTCCACATCATACCTCTCAATCTGCAGAGGGTAGGAGCGCTACCTTAAAAGGAAACACTGTTTACCTTAACCTGCCAACATATGCTCGCCAGATGTTCCAAGGTTTTTATTTCATCTACCCACATAAACCTTATTTTTTATTTTTACACCAACGTTGTTGCTTCATGTTTAGCACTGATGGGAGAGGAGAAAAGTCAACTTTCCTCCCACTAGAAGTATAGACTAAATTTGAACATTGTTTTATTTGCCTTTGGACAGCTTGCTGAGACAGAGGATTTGGGGCAGAGGGGTAGACATGGATCACTGGTCTGCACGCCTGGCTTCCTGCACCACTGCCGACATCGATACTGTAGAGAGACTAAGGGCTGAGACATATAAACATGGCCTCCATTAATTCCTCCGCCTGACAAACACAACTACATGCACTTTCTCTGAAAATCACTTTCCCCCATATGTTCACCAACAATAATATAGCAGAAAACAACTATTTTCTTTGTTGTAATCCAAGCTACTCTATTCTTTGTTTTTGTAGCCGGGGCGGCCACAAGTGCATTTTGGTGCATGTGTGTGGCCCACACAGCATCTGTTTTGGTCTGAGATGCTGGTGCTCTAATATGACATCTTGTGGCAGAAAGTCATTCTTGATGTGTACTGGATAGGCTACTAGTTGACTGGTTGTTATTGATTGCTCTAGTGGACACCGGACACACATTTAATATATCTAAAGCTATATAAAACCGATATCACGTCATGCTTCAGTACGTGAAATTCAGCAGCTAACATGATTACTGCCCTCTGTGCGTGCTGAAAACATTATCCGATACTTCAACTCACATTCGCTCACATCAACAAAACCATAATACTATGCTTTGCTTCACAGTGCGTTTTGATGTGTGGGGTGGCACCGCAGAGGGCGTGGAGGAATATTGTTTTGATTTAGAATTTTGCAATCACTCTCGAGAATGACTGACCCTGCCTTTAAGTGTATTGTCAAATAATACCTTTGGAGTCATTCTAGCATAGGAATAAATTATTATTATGTTAAGTGTAACTTGAAATGCAATACAGCATATTTGACTTCTTTAACCTGCATTCAAGATGTCTTATGTCTGTGGATTCATTTTCAGCTAAATACCTTCCATGTTATCATATTCAATATACACTCTTTCACATAATTAAGTTGAATTAATAATGAACAGATCTTAACCTTGAAACAAAAGTTACTTCAAAAAGAGTAATTGCTAAGCTGTGTGACAGGAGGTTATCAAGGCCTTGGAGTAGAAGGGGAGAATACAGTTTACAAGTACTTTCAGTCAGTTAGACTTTTCTCTCAATATATGAAAACACTGAATGAAGTCTTAGATGGTTGAAGGTTTTACACATTAACTAAATTGATTGCTATTGTTGGATTCTGCAGGAATGTGTCAGACTATGCTTTTACAATGTGGTATAAATAATAATGTGGCTCTCAATATGGAATCCTTGAGATCTGATACAGTATTCATACAACCTATAATCATAACCTTTTATGGTTATGGCCATGGCTATGGTACAGTATGGTAAATCAAACACAAAGAACACGTTCTGGAACATTTTCCCAAATTTAAATCTGAATGAAACGGTATAAATATAATCTTCAAGCAGTATGACTTTGCATGATTGTAATAGGTATTCTGACTTTAATAATGTACTTTAAAAAATCATAAAGTTTACAAAATTGAATTCAGGTGTCCTCTGATCGGTCTATGAGTTTATATGATGGGCAATGATTGCTGTGAAGTTGTTTGAGAACTCTTCAGGTGATGACAAGTATTTACATGAGAGGTTTAAGTATGTAGTATTTTAGTATGAGAGGCTGCTTTAATTTACATTTAATGATTTAGATAATTTGTGTGTAATACTGACACACAAATACCATTTTGATGTGCTGTGATTTCTGATCGAAGGAAACATCTAAGTACGGTTTTCCAAATTTAAACTCAAACATTTATTTTGTTTGTTTTCTGGTGCTTGTTTTTGTTTCGCTATTGGCTAACACAGAAACCAGTACATTCCTATGATATACCTTGTTTACTTTGACTGTTTCAAAGAAGTACTGTATGTCTTCAACACGTTCTTTCATGGAAACTTTAACAAAGCCCTAAAGACCAGGCACAAGGCTAGCTTCCTGATTGACTGAATAGTATACTGACCAATACTGACCAATATGATGCCACATAGAAAACATACACCTCTAAAGCTACACTTTATATTATATTATATTATATTATATTAGAGCATTAGGTACTAAATTAAAGAATGTGCATGCTATGCAGTGATACGGTTTATAGACATGGAAGTCAAGAGTAGCACTCTTTGTTGTATGCAGTTTCATTCATATAGATGGATTGTGACATGCCTCATTCTTATAAAATAAACTCATTATTACACCCAATAGACATTCATGAAAAATAGAATAAAAGCATCATTCCTGTGGCAGTGTATTACTGCAGTATAGTGGCCAGCTTGCCCTGAGCGTTCTGATGAATAAAAGTGACAACATTGTTTTCTAAAGGCAGCGTGTGTACAACTACAGCACGGTGCCTTGGTGGGACTTATCCTGTGTGTTTTGCCACAGTAAGACCATGTTTCTCTCTGTAAGCAGCATATGCAACTTAAAGTAAATGTGATGCAGTAAAAATGGCAGAAGGTGGCCAGGCACACACAGTACATGCACTGTGTGACATGGTGGTATTTTACACTGGTGGACAAACGCTGCATTCGTATTTGGTTGTCGCTGTCCTTTGAAGACATAATGCCTGTCCATCTGGCACAAAATCCTTAGCATTTGCGGTTAGTTCCATGTGTGTCTGAGTGTGGATGTGTACAGGTGTGCACATGTGCACGTGTGCCACAAATCGAAGGGTTAACAGGAAAATGCACCGCGCGTAAGATGTCTCCTTCTCCCTCTAATTACTGAATCCAATTAAACAGGAAGCGGTTCTAAATAGAGAATAGATCTGAATCATGACTCTGAGCAGCCAGCAGGCTTGAGGGACAGCTGGCCAACGAAACCAGGCTAGTCATTTTTACCTCGTCTTCCCCTTAAAGTCAAAACCGAACTTAGCGGCGGCGCCATTGTTTATCTTGTTACGCGTTGTACATTAAATAAATGAGAACTAATAATGAATAATACATTTGTTTTCCATTTTGCGCCCGTAGAATGGAATTTAAGCTAAATTCGCTAACTGCTCTTCCCATTTGACAGCTGCTCCTAATAGGGAATCCCTCAAGAGAAACCATCTGCCCAGCCTTTCCCTGATAATCACTAGATAGAAGACAGTGTTCTTGGCACAGCATGAGAACGTCAGCCCTCCTCTATGACTCACATCACACAGAGCCACAGTCTCTCATTAAAGGTGCCACTATGGCCATTCCTGCAGCATTGGCCAATGTTACCTAGAGGCCCGTGCCTTTCTGCTCTCCACAAGGGGTCAACAAGCAGTTTGAAATGAAGAACGACTTCCCTATGGCAGCACGCTGATTAAAATGAACAGGGATAGCTTTCATGCTTGGCACGCTCACGGCAACAGCTAGTAACAAACATAGATTGCATGTTAATAAGTATTAAAGTGTTGCGTGAAATGGGTACACCTACATCGAGGAAACCTGTGTAGATAGTGATGCAGAGAGGGGCGTTCAGAAGACAGGTGGTTCTGTAAGTGTTTTAGATGTTGCTAGGCTGACAGGCTGTGTCCATGGTACATTCAGTTGTCAAGGCACATAAAGCATCACAGCTGCTCAACGCTAATTGTGGGCCTCAGGTGAGTTGGCAGCCGATATTGTCCCTTACACACACACACAAGCTAAAGTATTTGATCAAGAATCTGAACACAATTCATTGAGTACAGCGGAAAGGGAAGCATATGGCTGTCTACAGCAATGTGTGGGGGAGTGATGTGACTCCCACCTGACCTTGAAAGGGCAGAAGGTGTAAGCTGAGCTTTACATGCAACACAATGGATCCTGCACTATGGTTACACTGTCATGTTGCCATCTGCCACACAGCAAAAGCATGCATGGCATGCACAATAATACACGTTTGATTATTTCCCACTTCAAACAAATGGGCAGGAAGGACCAATGTGTTTCTTAAAAATGTCTCCTACAAAACTCATGAAACAAAAGAATAAATGGCATAAACATGATTCATTTCCGCATTCCTAAAATATTGCCCTGATCAAGGTAAAATTGAATGAAAACTGAATGGAACAAATCGGATTTTCCTCACAATGCTATTAAAGTCGCACAACTAGATGAATGTGGCTTTTCAAATGACAAAACATGCTTCATGAAGTACGCACCTAAAAAGATCTGAGATCAGATATCTATCCAGGCACCAGAAATGTATATCAGCTGCTGTACAGTAACATTGTGCCCAAAGCATACACACCAGAGATCTCCCACAATGCAACATGATTTTGACAGCATTTTGTCAACTATTTCTCTTATGCCATCAAATAAAGTAATGCTTGTGTGTGTGCACATGCATTTGTGTGTGTGTGTGTTGTGTCGTGGCTCTGTATCTTCTCTCCGGAGCCCTGTGGCGATGACATGGTCTGCAGGAGTCGCTCCATTAGAAGGCGCTGACCTAACGCAATAAACATCCAGAGTTGATTCCTCCCAGACTGTGGCTGCTTATCACAGATGATAAACCCTGTTCCGGTAATGCTGGGAGGGAGGTGGGGTGGGGGGGGGGGTATAGGAAGGCAGGAAGGGAGAGAGCCCTAAAGGGCGAATACAACCATTACGAAGGACAGCAATGTAACATCATGCTTGTTTCTTTTTTTTTATCATCCTCCATCCCTGCTTTATCTCCCCCGTCTGAAGCCAGCTTCAGTTGTCAGGAAAAGACTTGAGCAAGATTCGCAGGCCCTAAGAAGTAACCTACGGGAGGATATAAGGCAAACGGGTTATTTTTAGACCAACTTTTTTCTCTACGGTGGACATTTCATTCAACAAAGCAAAACTTTTTAGCCGTGACAAGGTTGGGAACAGCACCAGAGACAAGTCAGTCATGGATGGAATGGAATAGCATGCAAAACACCAAAAACGTCTTCTCCGCTGTGAGATGTGCAATAGACCTTTTTAATGTCACTTTACTTCTCAAAGAGTTTCCTTCAAACAGAAAAGTGTCGGACGGTGGTTGTTCTGTTCCCTGGAGCCATTTCAAACCCCGAAGGAAAACGTCCTGTGTACGAATGCTAAATGAGCTGTTAAAGTGTTAGCACACTGCAGTACACATCTCTCCCTGACATATTTTTCACTTCCACGACTATCAAAATGAAGTTATCATTCAGAAAGTTAGACATTTATCTTTACGAATCTTTCCGACCGCACAAATTAATGTAAACTGTATTCTTAAAACTGCAGCCCATGGAATTGACTTCACCTGCACATGCTTAATAAAAAAAAGAAAATAATCTAAATAAAAACTGTAAATATATAGTCTAAGGTACTGATATTTGTTTTACTAGGGACTAACAAATGCTTTCAGGTAGGCATAGCAAAAAACACAACAGAGGAATATTTTGTCTTGTGTTGCGATAGGAATTTAGCATTTTAATGATTATTGAACCTGCTATCTCATCTCATTTGGCAGAAAGCCAGTGAAAGCCGTGTGAAGCAGTTGTTGCAGATGTTGTTCAGGTCTTCTACTAGTGTTTAATCACCATCCCAAAACACAGTGCTACGACTTAGCATGCAGTCTTTTCAGACATTATTAAAATAACTCTTTCACTTTGCAACTAATATAATTCAGTCGATGTGGACTGAGCTACAGTAGGCTATGCCTTTTGAAATGTACCACACACCTGAAGCTTGGCATTGCGATGCGGCAGTATACTTCTACTGGTAGCATATCGACCCTCTGACCATCGGAAGGTCAAGGAGAGGTCACTCCACTGCTATAGGCTTGGGCAAGGGGCCACACAAAGTCAGAAAAAAGTAATGCAGCATTGTAATTACACTTTTGCCATATCAATTTATGAAAACTCCTAGACTCCTAGACTTGCCTGAGGAGATAAGGCAGAAATAATAACTACCATGTTTTAATCACTTCACAAAACATACATTTATTGACTTTGCTCTTGCACCTGTACATTATATTTAAAGGTATATATACTTTTTTTAATGGTGACATCAACTATAGTGTATTATTATAATATTATTTATGTATTCATTATTTACAATTTTAATTTTATCAGTTAGATGGGATTTTAGCTATCAAAATCTTAACTATAAAATGTGTTTCAAAATACAGCAAGACGCAAAACACCCTTTATAGGTTATACACAGGTTATTATGAGGAAAGCAATGTTATATACACTATATTGCCAAAAGTATTGGGACATCCCTCCAAATCAATACATTTAGGTGTGCCAATCACTTCCATGGCAACAGGTTTATAAAATCAAGCAACTAGGCATGTAGACTGCTTTTACAACATATGTGAAAGAATTGGTTGCTCCAAGGAGCTCGTTGAATTCAAGCGTGGTACTGTGATAGGTTGCCACCTGTGCAATAACTCCATTTATTACATTTCTTCAGTACTAAATATGTAGCAATAGCTACAGACCTCTAAATGTTGTGTGGCCTTTGAATTAGCTCAAGAACAATACATAGAGAGCTTAATGGGATGGGTTTCCATGGCCGAGCAGCTGCATCCAAGCCTTCCATCACCAAGTGCAATGCAAAGTGTTGGATGCTGTGGTTAACAGAATGCCGCCGCTGGACACAAGAGCAGTGGAGATGTGTTCTCTGTAGTGATGAATCACGCTTCTCTGTCTGGCAATCTGATGGACGTTTGGGTTTAGCAGTTGCCAGGAGAAGGATACTTGTCTGACTGCATTGTGCCAAATGTAAAGTTTGGTGGAGGGGGGATTATAGTGTGGAGTGGCTCTTAGGGTGTTGGGCTTGGCCCCTTAGTTCCAGTGAAATAAACTATTAATGATTCAGCATACTGAGACATTTTGGATCATTTCATGCTCCCAATTTTGTGAAACAGTTTGGGGATGGCCCCTCCCTGCTCCAACATGACAAAGCAAGGTCCATAAAGACATGGATGAGTGAGTTTGGTGTAGAGGAACTGGCCTCAACCAGATAGAACACCTTTGGGATGAATTAGAGCAGAGACTGCGAGCCAGTCCTTCTCGTCAACATCTGTGTCTGACCTCACAAATGTGCTTCTAGAAGAATAGTAAAAAATTCCCATGAAATTACTCATAAACCTTGTGGACAATCGTCCCAGAAGAGTTGAAGCGGTTATAGCTGCAAAGGGTGGGCCAACTCTACAATAAACCCTACGGATTAAGAATGGGATGTCATTAACCTTCATGTGCATGTAAAGGCAGGCGTCCCAAAATGTTTGGCAATATAGTGTATTTTCCCATACAGAAGACAGCAAATGAAATAACCCTCTATCTAGTATATGAGCCAATCACATAATGCCATAACACTAACCTGTATTCAGAGAATGCTATTGCTGCACCTTGCTTTCAGTGCTTGGTTACTCTTCACAATTTACCCTTCAAGGCTGCTTTCTAGAATGTGGCACAAAGAAGCCAGTGCGGTTTAGATTATATCCGCAGAGAGCAGCATTTGCAAGTTCCAGTACGGTGCCAGGTAATACATTGTGGTAAACCCATTAGACCACTGGTTGGTATCTAATTGTCTAGTAGAGAGCCAAGGCCCTGGAGGAGAGTTCAATCCTAATGGGATTGGCTGAGGTGACTCTGCTGGCACCTTCCATATGTTTCTCTCCCCATTTCTGTTTGTGTGTGTGTGCATGCGTGTGCATTCCGGTGTGCAGCCAGTGGCACATGTACTGGGACAGCCGCAACCTCTCTCTCCGGCGCAGACCTTGCCATCTGACATGAAAACAAAAGGAGTTAGTATAGGGATGAGAATGTACTGTAATTAAGTGGTTTGTTTTGGAGGCAAACAGCAACAACGCATGCTCAGGTTTGCTGATTTATTGCCCAACACTGAGCAGTGCTGAGCGATGCTTTGCGCCTGTGTGTGTGTCTACAGTATGTGTGTCCTGGTGTCTCTGAGGGGATTATACTGAACAGAAAGCTAATCAGTGATTAAATATGCCCTGAAAAAGTAGCTTTGCGTTAAACGCCATGAAAGACACCCGCTGTTATCTACAAATAAAATAAGAATGCAAACAAAAAGTCCAGAGATGTTTTTTTTTTTTTGGAACACAGTCAATGTCAATGTATTCCCCCATCACAGTGGAACATTAGCTGCCAGGCTGTGGAAAGCTGACATTCAGGCACTGCATAACGCATGCACAACATTAGCTGTACAGTTCAGCTCCACTCAGCCCAAGAGCTCCCATGTTTAACATTTATTCTTGGAACGATGTCACAACTAATAAAAAAAATAAAGAAAAATGAATAAATGACTAGGATCCTAAAAAGTTATAAACAGTTATAAAAAGGAATAAAAGTATTACAATAATTCGCATTTTCTTTACTTTTTTCAGATATATTTGTATTTCCATACACCTTCTGACAAATCTGAGGGAACGGAGACCTTTAGGAATCTGGGTCCAAGGTGCTACACATGAATGCTATGTGAGATGTTAAATAAAATCAACCTCCTTATATTTCTCATCTATGCTGCTAGCAGTGACACATTGATATGAATAAGTAACGCATGCGTCTGCAACATGTTTCCACATGAGCCCTGTAAGCAAACTCTTTAGGTGTCTGTATTACCCATCCAGTCATGCAATCATAAGCCATGCACATTCAAATCTGTTCAAAGTAAAACAAATATTATTCATGGTAGACATCCATAATCTCACAGAAAGAGGGACATTAGATAACTCTCTCAAGTATGGATTTTGTGACTTAATTCATTTTCAGTAATCTTCATAACATGATGAAATTCTTTGCATATTTTGTTGCATCACTCTCCACATTTGATTGAATCACACTGTATTTACAGTTGACTCTTGTTGAAAAGTGACCTTGTTTCATTTGTGTTTTGACTAGACTTATAATGATAAATATGCCTACATTTCTTGGCCCATTGACACATGAGTGATCTGCCTTGAGTTCTGTTTATTGCTGTTAAGGGTCTTCTTTTAAAGGAGCTTCACAAATGAGAAAGTATGGATTAAATCCAAGTTGGCCTTCAACCTAAAATGCTCTATCTTTCACTGTGTCTTTTTCACAGCATGATTGCTTGTCTAACCGCACATCAAAGCTGAGCAGATCGGCTGTTATAAAGCTGAACTAAGCGCTTGGGAGGCCCAGCACATATACCGAGGTGTCTGCGTTTGAGAAAAGTTTGGAGAATCACCACGACTTTAAACTGCTTGAGTTCTTGTTAAAGTTGGATTATTATTTGGAATTCTCTTTTATATCTCTGAATCTGATAGTGATGCTGGCTTGATGCCATCCGAATGTTATACAGCAGAGCACAGACGTTATTCTCCCGGCGATTTCAGAACTTTGTGTATGTATATGAATGACACTACCAAAAATAGCTGAAATGTGCTATGTTTAAAGAAAGATATTCTAATTTTAATTTTGTGCCTGACTCTGTTGCTGCTTATTTCTTGTCCTTAATGTTGCTTAAAATAGATAGTTTCTCCCATGATGGCTGTAAATACCTACTTATTGTTCAGGGGCATTCATTACACCCATAATTACATCCTGAAAAAATAAAAACAGTATATAAAGTAGTGTAATCATTTTTTCCCTTATGCTAGTCATAATTATGAAGACACTGTATCAAACATATTCCTAGTCAAATCTAGGGAGCCATTAAATAACTTTTTAATTCTTGAGCGTGTATGGTTGCACACACACATGCACACACACAAAACATACACTTTACTGTATGCTGTATACCGTTTTGTTCAAAGTAGAATTGGCCAAGAGAGAATTGGAACAGGTTCATATATTATTCCTGATGAGATATTATTCCTGACTTTACAAAACCTCCAGACTACCGACCCTACAGTTTCCTTTACGTCAGTTACATTAACTCACCATTCTAATGAATAAACCTGCATCATAATCATACCAGACAGTGATACCATACTGTGGCTGGTGTTAACACTACATTTTCTCTTTGGATGTACCTTGATTCCTGTATAAATCATGTAAATTGCTGTTTGCCATACACAGGGATTGTGTTAATTGTATCAGACACACACATTCTTTGTTTTATACTGTATAAACTTGTCTTTACAATTGAATTAAGATGAGTTATATAAGCAAACGTGCTGCCACTGTTTCAACAACCTGTGTGTACCACTAGAGATGTCAGTGTTGAAGCGAGAGCTTCTCCTAGTCACTATGAGTATTACACATATCTGTAACCTTTCACACTCTATTAATGTTTGCAACGTGTGCACAGTCGTGTCCATGTTGTTAGGCCTGAAAGCAGAACTGTGACTTTATCCCTGTTAAAGCAACCTCCCTGCATGTGACTTTCCTCATGTCTGTTGAGCATAAACTGAGTGTGCAGAACCCCTTCACTGCTTCTTAAAACCTGGGAACTATAGTAAACTGTAATACTTGGCATGTTGCATTAAATAATACAGTATACAGTACTACATTGATTATATCAATGAAAATATTGTGAAAATGGCACTAATGCCATATACAGTATATATCAAATAACAATAATGTACATAACTACGACATTTTCTGTATAGGCACATAACTAGTCTGCACATAAATATATTTGCAAATTAACAATGTGTCTTTCTCTTTCTACATCATTACCAAGAGAAAAATGTTCAACAGACCAAAATAACATAAACAAGTATTTAATAAGGTAAATGTAGCTACATTGCATGCTCATAAGATCATTTCTGACATTTCCGTAAATCAAAAAATGTTGCATAATGCATTTCCTGTATTTGATATTTATAGGATATGTTCTGTAGATAGCAAAACAACCATGACCACATTTCTCCACTAACCCCACAAAAAGGGCTCCAGTTCTAATAATATGTAATGATAGTTCAAAATGCCTTTAGAAGATGATCAGTAAAGTATCATAAAATGTTTATCATTGACACTGTAAATCAATTATGTTGTAATGTTTCATTAACATGACATTTATTGTGCTTTGTCTTAATAGCAGCTACAGCAAATGTTCTTATGTATGGATGTAATAATGTGATCTATTTAATGTAATTATGCCACTTACTGTATACTGTAACATGATGTGTGGTCTTTGTAGTGTAAGTTTGGATAAATGCTAACTAAAATCTTGCTCTTATGACTGATGATGTCACATGTTCTAATAGAGTGCTTTACATGTGATGACTGAAGTATGGGTAAAAACAGCCAATGCTGATCAAAGTGCTGTACACATCAATGCAAGTAATAATGAATGAATATATAAAATTAAACACAATACACAACAAACAAGACAGTTTTAGCACAGTGTCGTAGAACTTACTTGAACGCTAAAGAGTATAAGTGATATACTATGATTTAAGTCACTTTGGATAAAATGGTTGTTAATGACCAAAAATGCAAAATTGAAATGCAATTGAAAAATAAATAATGTTTGAAATATGTTTTCTAATTAGTCTAAGCAATAAAAGAAACAAAGGCTTCTAGTTAAATTTTAGAGGTAATAAATATTTTGTTTACTTGCAGTAATACTGTTGCTTGGTTTCAGTATTTATTCATGGTAATATTGTCAGAACAAGCACATCTAATATATAATAATGAGAGAAATTGATAACTTTTATTTCTTCAAATATTTTCATCAATTGTATCCACATAGGAACACTGCCTTACATAAAATGGAAATATGCAAAAACAAAACAAAAACTAATATTGTTCCTCTGGAGATAGACAGCAATAACACAGCAGATTCATTATTACTTGGTTGCAGGCACCTGTATTAATTACTCATTTATCATTTCTGTTACCACTATGATTGCTTGTTGACAATGTACTGTACCTTATAACATGGTAGGTTACACAGTAAATGTAAGAAAAACAAACTAGCTAAAATACATTCTTTAAATCTATAATACTGTATTTCAGAAAGTCACAAGATCAATGCTTTACAAAGCATTCCCGCTAACCCAGGCCACTGGTGAATAACAAATCGATATGAAAGAAATAGGACTTCCTGTGAAATTATGTGCTTTTAATTAAACCTGCGCAATGTATTATGAATTGTTCTTGACAGATAATGTATTATGAATTGTTCTTGACAGATAATAGTGTCATGACCTGAAATGGCTTCACATACTGTATGACAAACATTAAAAATGATATCTCATGGCTGACTGGCTGGATTTGGCTGGACTACAGTGGAGTTTATAGTACTTATCAAGTGATTAAGGCGCTTTCTTTATTCCATCCTAGTTTCCATGGAGACGTGGCTTGATTTGTCGAAAGCAATATGTGTGTACCAGTGTGTGTCTGTGTGTGTTCCTGCCTGCATGTGTGCGGACGTCTGAAGTAGCTTACAGATAAGATAAGACTTTTAAACGTAAAATGTGTTCCTATACAGAAAAATTGTAGGATCACAGTATCCATGGCAACCGAACACAGAACCAGCTGGTCCAAATGTTTTGCATCTCAGCATGAACTGTGGTTCTACTCTTTTGTTCTGTTCTGTCTATCACATTGCAATTTAAATAATATATAGACGATGAAATTATGTCATTGCTGGTCTATGCCAATGTTTTCAGATGTCATTTGGACAATAAGACACATTTTGACACAGTGTGGGATGGTTACAAAGGCTACAACATGTACTGTAGTTAAACATTAAAGTTAAGCATGTTTCTCATGCTTAGTCGAGCCCTAATGCACACAAAGAAACCACCATGCAAACACACAGAGAAGGAGACTTTATTTGTCACACACACGCACCCACGCGCGCACCCACGTGCACACACACACGCACACTCGCACACACACTTGTACACACACACACGCAAGCACGCACGCACACACGCACGCACACACACTGGTCTTGCATGCATGCTTGATTGAATAGACTGTGAGAGAAAGAGAGCTCGGGGAAGCTTGGGGAGAATTTGCTTGATCGTAATTGCATTGTCCTGCTGCGTAGAAAGCGTGCATCATTACAGCCATTAGTTATAATCATGGTCGATTAAGGCCAGCGTTAGTGTGCACATGGGCCAGGCTGTAGCAACTAGCAAGGGCAAGGATAGTGTAGGAGCTGCCTGCTGTAGCCTCACCCTATGAGCGTGGTAAACCTCCTGGCCAGTTGCAGTAAATACGGAGACTGTCTGCTTCGATTTGCTAGCCTCCATGTGGACATTGTGAATCTACTGGCTAGTCCTCATCAATCAGTACATCCTGATCATCACAATGTTAAGTATATTGTACAATAACTTCAATGCTGGGTAGCACAATAATAATATTTTTAATATTTATTACAGTTTTTTTTAACCGCTTTGCCCCAAAATTCACAACCTTAGTGTCATTTTTCACAACTCTAGATACAAAACATAAAATGGTAGCCACTTGTAACACAGGTGTATGTTCAAAACATAGGATTGTACTATCATATCTTTAAAGAAACTGTGCACTTGCAAGATCACTGGTTCAAATGACAACTTTATTGTGAAATACCAAAGGAACATTTGTTTAGATCACAGACACATAATGTGCCAATACGATCCTTGTTTAGCTGTTCGTACAATAATTTAATATTGTAGTACGAAATATGGCATACATGTTTCATTATAGTTCTAAACATAAATACATCACTGTAAAAACCGCGACTAGTTGAGAGAATATACCACAGTACAATCATTGAACAAAATCTGAAATGTATTGATGAAATACAATACAGTAAAATCATGTTTTTTAACTGGCAAATTGTACTCTGAAAAGCTAAACAAAGGATTACAGTGGCCCCATGTTTTCCAGGTACTGGCATGGTTGCCCGCTGGCCAATTACATCATCACCCCTCCTTCTTGTCTTGGTCAGGTTGAAGCCTGCCTCATCCAAATATATTAATTTGTGATGGTTTTCTTCAACATCCAGTTCCATCACTCTCTAAAAAATACATGTAGGAAAGATACAGTAATTGCAATGATGTAGAAGATTTGGGGAATATTTACAGTACAAATACGCACCATGAAACTGAACATACTCAGTTCTTAGGTGCTTCACTCTGTATTTCTTTCAGAAGGCACTTCAGTACTGTTGTCATTTACATCACACATAGTGTTGTCATTTACATCACATACAGGTCATGTCATTTACATCACGTGCCAATGTATGGCACACATTGGCATGGCACGTTGTCATTTGACAATTGAGAGTAGCCTATAGTAATGCTAACTGTAGTGCATGCTGAAGACCTACCGGTTCTCGTTGTGGAATGTTCTGATGATTGAGGTCACAGTGGATCTTCTGAGGTTTGGTTGAATCATTGAAGCAGCCTCAGTCATTGTCTTGCCATGATTTATGACATGGTCTACAACTATTGCTCGGATTTCATTGGACACTCTTTGTTGTTGCTGCCGCTGTCTTGGTCCGTGGCATTGTCCTCTACCGCGTTCACCCACACCTCTCAAACGAGGCCCATGGCCCCTGGTGAGGCCTAAGTCCCCCTCTTTGACGAGGCCTACGACCACTTCTCAAAAGGGGTTCATGTCCCCTGCCATTGTTTCGACCACGTCTTCCTTGCTGCTAGCTTGCTGTCTATTGTGATCACCTACCAGCTCCATGTTATCGGTATGTTGTGGACACCACTCATTTCAATATATACTATTGCCGTACCACCATGTGAAATCAATCATCAGTACCAAATTTGGTAATTAGTATCAACGGTAAACGTTAATGATCTTAACATGCAATATTGTTAGCCAGTTTCCATAAAACTATGCATTAAGAGTAATGGAACACGTATTTGTCATTTTGAGCAGTTCTATCAATTCATAGTTAGATAATTGTAATGAAATTAATAGACGGTCATCTCAAATGTAATGTTTCAATTGCATTTTGAAGTGCAAATACATTGATGTTAAGTTGTGTCATATTGAACAGGTGATCTGATTTCAATGAACAAATGATCTAAGGTTTATGTGACTTGTATCCAAGCAATTGAAAAACGTGTAAGAGATGTTTCTAGATGTGAACATGTGCATTTTGTTGCATCAGTTGTGATTTTTGTGTCTAGAGTTGTAAAACATTACACAAAGGTTGTGAATGTTGGGGCAAAGTAATTAAAAAAAACTGTATTCAACATTACCATTATATATATATATATATTGTTACAGTACAGTATAAATGATATATTACTACATAAGTTAAGCATTACTGATTATATTTTAATAGCAATTTCGCTACATTTGTTTGTATTGCTAATGTTGCCAACACCACATCTATCGTAGGGAGTTAATTCCTCCCATGTTGTTTTCCCCACATGGAAGTTAGAATAGGAGGACATGGTCTAGCGGATGTGATCTTTTGCCATGTCACGTGTGGGCTTGTGCAATCCTGTTGAATGATTAAGGGACATAAACATATATTTAACTTGACTTGATTGTCTTCTAGACTATAGCTCAAATGTAGAAGGTGTCTTATCGAACAAAGTGATGCATGAGCTCTCTTGATTGGTGTGTGGTTGTCATGTGTCACGGCTAACGACATCATCATATGAAGGATAGTGACAAAGAAAGGTCAAATGTGCAGGGCTTGGCACAGTGTAATGGAGCAGGCCTGGAGACAGTTTAATCAGCCGTTAATATTGCAATAAAGGTTTTGGAAAAGATGTGTACAGTAAAGCAACGCCATGCCAGCTTCAGTTTAACACATGGACATCCAGAGTATTGCTAAAAATGTCACTAATGTTTATCATGTTTTAGACAGCAGCAGAGCAAACCGTTCAATAATTCAATTCAACCATTTAATATTTAAAACCAGATCAGATTTCTTTTTAAATTAATAAATAAAATAAAACATATGAAGCTGAGAAACATAATGGTGGCATTTACTGTATGGGCTGTATTTTCTTTAATAATTGTTTAGCTTTGTTTGAAATAGTTATATGAATAATTGCCACTAAGCATTAGCGTGCCGTTAGATTCCCTTTTACAGCCATGGCTGAGCATGCATGCCACAGGAATATAATTTAATCAAGTTTATGTTTGTATTGGTGTGGAACATGAGGACACTTATTGTATTATTTGTCCAGACTGCTCATTAGTCATCCTTGACTTCCATACAAATGTATTTAGCCCTCAGCGCAAAGTGTAAAAAGTGACCAATCTGTATGCACTGGCTGCTTAATTCTAATTGAGGAGTGTGTAACAGCACAGGTCGGAGGGGGAGGTCACTTTAAATCAGATCTTTGGTGGTCTCGTTTTCAAAGCCGGGGGATATCCTCAGTGTGATCTCAAGAGGCACGAGAGCAAACGGAATGGGCTGTCATACCTGGCCTACGACGAGCAAGGCTTCTTTATTATTAACACGTTCTCACTCCCATGTAATCAAAAATTGTAGCTTGGTCAATGGCCTTTCTCGACAATTTTTGAAGCGTTAGAACGCCTTTGGCATTTTAGGATGAATACTTCTGTCCTTGACTGTTACGGCAAGGCTACAGAGTTAGAAAGGCCATTTGACGAGTTGGGAATGAGAATGCGTTGTTTTTTATTCATATTAGGGGGGAAAGGGGGGGGGGGGATGTAGACAAAACCATGCCTATACAATTAGCCCAAGGTCTGCACCTTTTTTCTTACCATACAATGAAAGGACAGCATTGATTAATTTAGACAGAAAATACTTTTCACCCCATGAACCATTTTATAAATGACAGAGAGGAACTAATCACAGAAAATGCGGGAGCCTCAAATACCAGAGAATAGAGATGATAGGGTAATTAGTCTGGGGCCAGTCTGGTTCGGAGTAGTCGGTGCTCGCCATTGCATGCCATGAACCAGGGCGGTTTAATGAGAAAGCAGCCATGTGCAATTCAATGTGGCCTGGATAACTGGGGTTGTGTTGGAAGGCACAAGGGCTGGAGAGACAGCCAACATTTCCCCTCATCTCTCTCTCACCCTGTGGTATTTGACAAAATGAGCAAGCGAGAAGGTGGGAGGTGGTGGGAGGAGAGTTTCTGTGTGTTAGTGCTTGCAGTGTGTGTGGTTGCGCAGGAGGTAATAAACAGGGAAAACAGAAACCATGAGCTGTCTCTGGTGCCAGGCTCTACAAGTAGCCTTGTCAACAATCCCTAATCACAGGCGACAGGCCCTATTAGAAGTACACAGACTAAAACGCCCAGGCCTTACAAGATCCCCCTCTGAGTGCAGATCATTATTCTTTATGTGTTAAATACAGAGAAAGTGATAGCCACTCTGTCAGCCCAGGATGTTTAACACTAAGATTAGTGGGAACAGGATCAATTAGAAAGGTAATGGCACATGCTGATTTTGGTAGCAGAAACTGTGTAAGTACTGACAATAATGTTTGAGTGAACTTTGTTTGAATTCTGGTACAAAGTCTGACCATATTGCAATCTCAAATAAAGATAAACAAAATTAACATCAGCATTATGCAGATATCGGTTAGAGATTAGCCAAACGCAGATGACACTGAAACTCACGAAATATGTCTTTTTCCCCAGTGGCTAAATCATTGCCAAACTGATGGGTTGCGAGATGTATGCACAATAAACATATTTCTTATACATTTAGTACATTCATTGAAAATATAAATATGATCTACTGTTAAACAGGTATATTGTTTTCTGTACAAAACGTGATGTCATAAAGGGACATAAATTCACATTTTAATATTATCAAAATCAATGAAGGTCAAATAAGACTTCTTATAATGCAAATGTATATATATATATATATTTTATTCACAAAGCATTATCCTTTATCATAATATTTATGTTATTTGTCATCTGTAGTACTAATGTGTAATTATCTTTTGGCAGTGCACTAACAAAGACCTCCTCAGGGACAGCGTGGTACAGACAACATTTAAATGCATGGACATATAAAGTATAATCATATGCAGATGACTTAAAGTACTCGGGGTCATAAATAAAATAATAAGTATGATTTATTAGACTCATGATGCCTAAAATATTTATGCCATGACCTTTCAATTAAATCTGCAAGAATAAATGCATGTATTTGACATGAAGACAAGTCTTTCGATGCCTAATGAGATACCATAAACAAGCTCTAGAAACAGTGTCCCTTTAACTGACTGTTGGTGAAAGCTCAGCTTGTTCTTTGCTGTGACAGACAATGTGACCCCATCAGCTTGGCACCATTATTCATGTTCCATGCCAACGTGGAATATGGAAAAGCTATTTGAATGAGTGAACCTAATCTGATGGTCGGGTGTGAATTTAAAATGAGTTACGATACATGTGGCATTTCAAGTATGTAGGAATAATGACTTTCATTCACAGTGTTATATTTTCCAGTGGGCTTTAAGGAATATTTCTGGTAGGACTGTTTTCTGCCATCTCTTCCAATACTGCTCTTTGGTCAAGTTTTCCATTTAATCTGGAAGACCTTTAACAGAGGCTAATGTGAGCTGCATAGTGGATTGTGTGTTTGGGAATGGCAGTGACCAGACCTATATGCACCAGGGACCTCTCAAACGACACGTCTAAGGCCTGAGACAGGCTGCTCTGACTACCTGTCAACTTAAAATCCATTACTAACAAACAGACGAGGGAGAGATGTGCAGAGAATATTGACTTGCGCTGCACTCAAGGGATATGACTAGCGAGATATAGACAAATGTCATCGAAATCTGAAGAGCGGAGTCACAGAGTGTTTTCCCACTGAGTGCATTACACTATTTTGTGGGTTCTGAGACGTCCAATAATAATAAAAAAACAACAGCATTTATACTCGCTCCTCCGAGAGAAAAAGTGCAGACATCCTGGAAACCTCCTGCTCATTACAACTTGTGGTAACAGACACAATGATTTAGTCGGTCACCATATCTCTAGTCTCCACTCATTCATTACATGCTTTTGGAGTTAGCCTTGCAGGATAAGCAATTTAGAAGGACAAAGAGGGCAGACTGTAAATATTCCTCATAGCTCCTAACTTTTAATTAGGACAAGCCACAAAACAACAGCAGCATTAACACTATTTACAACAATAAAACTGTAATTATCACGCAGCCATACTTTGGCTGCCAACAACTCCATAAAAACGAATTACCAGTGTCTAACAGCAGATGGTTTGGGGGTGGCAAGTCATCTTTTTAAGAGGTATATGCATGTAAGTGTCCGGCATGTTTATATGAGCAGAAAACAGATTGATTATGATTGATTATTCTGAAAACAAACTGTACATCTAGTTCTCAATCGAGGCATTTGTTGCATTAGAAATTTATTGGAATGATGCAAAGCGTGGGTGAAAGTGATTTACTGTTGCTATAATTAAAGGTAAAGTCTGCTATTGCAAGCTAAACTAATGTTTAGTAAACACTTTGTCAAATTCAACAAACATCTCCTCGCATTTTGCTATCTTACCATTCTCTGTGCATGTTGAAAATATTATCCGATACTTCTACACAGCCCTCCATAAATAATAACATAACAAGGTGGAGAACTCCACTCGTATCAATATTCTAACATAGCAACAAAAAGGATAAGGTTTTAATTTCTCTGATATTTCTTTCATCTGATCCTTTAACCATTTTTAGGAACATATGTCATTTCAGTATCATGTTATGTATCTTTATTGTAATCCTTTATGCACCTGTTTTTATTTGTCTTTAATTGATTTTTAATCGGATTCCTTTAAATATTTTTATTAATGTTGTTTCTCTGTACTTCTGTATTTGTTAATGGGAAGCACAAATGTGTATGTATTTCCTCTCCGTAAAGCACTTTGAACTGCAATTTTGTATGAAAAGTGCTATGTAAATAAAGATTATTATTAGTATATTATTAATAAAGCAGTAATACTACGCTATTTGAGTTCAAATAAAGTTAGCAAGAATGACTAACCCTCCCTTTAAATGAAAAAAGCTCATCTACTGGACACATGTTTAGTCATACCATTGCTTCGTATAGCTCAGATTAGCCAGATTTGAAAAAACTTAAACTGTGACAGTTTGAGGATAATGCATATGCATATTTCAGTTGCCACAGCCTACCTTTATGATGAAACCCTATTTTTGCTTTTAACTTCAGTTACTAGGTGATCAGTGCCAGTGTTCCCTTGAAAAGGTAAAGTTAAAAGTAGACCAAGAAATGCCACCAAAGGCATCAAGGCTTTTAAAGAAGAACAAACTGAGATCATATAGATGACGGGACAGGCAAAGGTACTGTTATCTGAAAGCATTGGACTACGAAAAATGTCCTTGCTTGAATTGTCTGCTTTACTTCCATTATAGAAGCAACATTGCTTCCATAACGTAAAGCCACTCCTCTGAAATCCAGTGCTATGAAGCACATGGACAGATTGGCTGCCATGTTGCCAAAATCTGAGTGATGTTGTGAAGTGAATTTAGCCATTTAACATGCATATATGTATTTGTTCCATACAAACCCACTACTCCTCTAGCTGTATATTGAAATATGGCCGTAGTTACTGAGTTTCATGGCTGATCACTCAGACCAATTTAAGAGGCAAATCCTGGAACATGTTGAGGACACCACTTTATATTCCTGAAAGCATCATGGCTGCATTCCAAATGCACAGGGATAAATGTAATTAACAATTATGGTCTGCCCTGCTTGACATCTCATTATTTGAGATTTCCTGATGTCCTTTGCCTTTCCTGCTTTGCTCACTGTCTCTCCACTACAGAATTGTATTAGCCAGTCAAAACACACAATGGCAGTCAAGGGGTGAGGCAGACAGAAGTCTAAAGGGACGCTCGCATTTAAGTACATTCTTGGCTTGGACTTCATACGAGGGCTGAAAGAACTTCCAACAAACACGTGGATTAGAACATCCATTTGTGAGACTCGACACTGTGATGCCTGCTGATTTTCAGACACAGAAAGAGTAGGCGGGCATGTACTATGCACACATCAAACATACAGTCACATGAGTCTCTGAGGCAAGCCATTAGAGCTCAGGTAAAGTGGCTGATGGATTATATCACTGTCTGCACTGAATCATTTCCTTCTGGCTTAGTCCATCACAAGATGATGAGGATTAGGTCTTAAAGTGTAACAGTACAGTACCGTAACAGGTATGGTATACGTCTACTGAGGTCACACTTACATGAAATGCTCTCCAGGCTCTGGGTTGTACATATGTCCAGTTCATTCAGTAAACCTCTAATACATATACAGAATTTGTATCTAATATACAGTAGTTACTCAGAAAAGCTGGAGGGCATGGTCTTACCACAACACAGCTTAGCGACTACACTACACTTGTCCTTTCATGAAGATGTTGTGACAGGAGCTGTGATGAGAGGGATATCCCACTGAGCTGATGGCACACAAAGAAAACCCTTGTCGCTAACTTAGTGACCCTACTGAGATCAACTAAACATCTACTGAACCTAAACACCATGTACCATCTGCATCAAAGTGGCTGAATGGCTTATGAAAACCATTTTCAGACAGGCGTAAATTAGTTGACACAAGCTAGCATTTCATTTTGTGATGGGGGAGAGTCTGAAAGTTCTCATTCAGTCTCTGTTTGAAAAAAGATGTAAAAACAATTATGTAAACATCGTTTATAAATATTTTAACGATGTCATTACCAAATAACTCACATATACCTTTTCACCTCCAAGAGTCCAATTTGTTTTGAAGCACTGTGTCTTGTTCTAAGCAAGTTTTCACTGTATTCACATTCAAATAACTGCATTTAGCACTGGGCAAATCAATACATGTAATACAAATAATACATGTTTGAAATATAGATGTATCTGCATACATCATGCACTTCAAATTGGAAGTACTAACCTGTGGTAAAGGTCTGCCTTACGTTTTTATGTTAGTTTAGGATTATACATTTTATTTCATTGGTGGAACCATACAGCCAGTTATATTGCATGTTGTGTGCTGTATAACAGATAACAGCTTACAAATTAAATTAGCTAACCAAAATTGTAACCAAACAAAACGGCATATCACAAAGAAATGTGACTTTTCAATAAACTGCATATTTTAAAACCTGCAAGCAGATTTACTTCCTGAATTCAAAGACACACAAATTGACTTGTGGCAATTCCGAAGTTTCTGTGAAAATAATTTGCAAACTCCAACTGCGACTCCAAATCTCAATATGTAACTAAATGTGCAGTGTTTACACTTGTGTGTAAAGACATGAATGTGCTCTGACACACGCTGGAGAGTATTTTCCTTGACAGTTCCAGGAGTCTCTGCTTACTAAGAGTGAAAAAGAAGCTGCAGTACGCGCAATTCAATAGCAGTCATGTCCAAAGTAGAATGGATGATACATCTGACCTGCAGCACTTTGTTGCAACACAACTGTAGTGGATCCATTGGAGCATTCAAGCAAGAGGCCACACAAAAAGACAGCAAGGGCCTGACCTTACCAAGCAGCAAGCTGAGGGCACACTGTCCTGTGTGAGCTTGGTGCTCAATAAATGTTGCTGACAACAAGTTGGTGTAACCACGCAACGCTGGGAGATGAAGCAGAGTGTGGTGAAGAGTATCCGGTCAATCTATCTCAGCGTAGCCCGGCATCACATACAGTATAGGGCCCTATTTGATCTAATCCCACAGTTTATTAATTAAGGAGCATGGTGCAAATGCATTTAGGCATGACCAATTCCACTACTTCTGAAATTAGCAAAGACACTTGTGTCGCACTTGGCACCACTTTGTGTAGCTTTGTGTAGCTTTATGTCTCTTTGTGTTGATTTGTGTTGCTTCGTACTGGGTTTAAGATAGGACAAAAAAATAAATCAATTAGTCGTTTGGACCGAGCCTACATGACGCAATGCTGGTTGGTCATTTACCTCTAAGTCTTGTTGATGTTGTGAGCACTCCTGTCGTACGACCATCTGATCAGTCGATTCAATTTTACAGTGTGAGGGTAATTAATAGGCCAAGATTATTCTCGTCAAAGCATTAGTTATTATAGTTGTCCTGACATTGGTGTTATTGACTACATCACTATAGTACATCACTGTAATTAATGTCTAGGTGATAATAAATTATACCTGGCCGATGTCCTCTCTTGTGTTCATAAACAAAACACAAGCTCTCACAATTTACACTATAACCTGTTCACAAACATTGCCTAATAATATTGCACATAACACATACTATTTTGCCCGTATCACCAGGTCACGTGCTTGTGTTAATATGTGTTTATGGATAAGTACAGTTAGGCTACATATAAATCTAAAATGCATGTCGAAAGGACACTGCTGAAAATATGAAAGAGGACCAACAATATGTAAGTATTATTGTGTTGTATAGTATTGGATTTTCATATGTGCAGTATTACATTGCTAACAGGTGATTATGTGGATGAGTAATTGACTCTAAATTGATTTGACTGAGTCTTTTCATGTACCTTTTATTAAAACATCCTCATTTTATTGATTTGGATGAAAATGTACAATTTCCCTCCTCAGCTAAAGTGGAGGAATCAGTCAGGGGAGACTGTCCTATAATTAGGAGTCTGCCTAAAACCATTAAACTGCTGAGTAGCTGTGGCCGCCAATAGTCCATTACTTTGATCTACAGGTCACAGAGGAGCAGAACTCAATACACAGACAGTGTTATGAGCCATATCAAGATGGGTTCGTTGTCAGGTGGAAAACCATGACTTTCCTATATCAGCTGTAATTTTTCAATATGATTGAGAAAGAAGATAAAATGGCTTAAGTCTGTCACAGCACATCAATTCAGTAATATAGCTGAGTAGTTGGATGGTGACAGAATACATGAATAGGAAACACTGGCACCATCTAAATCCCCATAAAAAGATGACTGCATTCCGCCACATTAAAATTTCAGTGAGGAATTTGCTGATGGTGTGCCATACTTCAAACGATAAACCAAGGTTCTTGCACAGCGAAGACATATTGGAAGAGCCCTGGAAGTCACGTCAAAAATGTATTACCAACATCTTTTCCATACACAGTTCAGTCTCAAAATCTACAGCTTTAGAATGCCAACACTGAAACACCAGTTTAATTTTAGCTTGGCTACAGTATACATGTCTCCTAACATAGTTTGTCAGTTATGTAAAAATACATGTGTAAACTGAGAAGCCAAACCTCTTGAAATTACAGAAAAATAATTGTGCTATAATTGTTATAAATTAATGCTGTTTTTCCGTGATGATTCAATTGTGTTTTAACTTTTATACAATAAAAAAGTGTAATGTTATACGTATTTAGAAGTTATCTATCCATCCATCATCATCCGCTTATCCGGAGTCGGGTCGCGGGGGCAGCAGCTTCAGCAGGGGACCCCAAATCTTCCTTTCCCGAGCCACATTGGAAAGCTCTGACTGGGGGATCCCAAGGCGTTCCCAGGCCAGTGTGGAGATATAATCTC
>JAODOY010005584.1:0-10318 GCA_025399855.1 Forbesichthys papilliferus | reverse complement strand
TTCCAATGTGGCTCGGGAAAGGGAGGTTTGGGGTCCCCTGCTGAAGCTGCTGCCCCCGCGACCCGACTCCGGATAAGTGGATGAAGATGGATGGATATATATATATATTGTTTTTTTTAATATGTATTACATACAGTATAACCACATTCAGGCAGATATTTACCATATTTACCATTGTTGCTTTGTACAGTAATTGTGCATGGAGATTGTCCAATATTAGTGTGTGCAGTCATGCATGTGGCTGATTATGAGTTTGTTTAACTCCTTCAGACCTGAATTATGTTCCTAAGGCATCTATAAATGAAACTAAATATTTTTTATAAAAATTTCAACATTTTTTAATTGTAATTTTTTTGTCCATTTCAATGATGTCAGGTCGTAACAGTTGTATTTCACAAACAATTAGATAGATTAGATAAAAGCACAAATATACAAATTGTTGGTTTATGCTTTGAGTTTCTTCTCTTTTTAGGTTACAAACCTGACCAGTATAACATTTACACTTTGGTTTAAACTTTGTTTTCAACTTTATAGATTTTTTATTTGGTTATTTATAACAAACAAAACATCGTGGGAATCAAGACGGTGACTTAGTTATTTTCTGTGTGCATCCGTGAAACAGTTTCTCTGTGACACAAAGCAGTAGTGCACCTTGCACACAATTTGCATCTTGTTGCTTCTTTTTTTTTGCATCATAATTCGGCATGTTGTCCACCATATCAGTTTGTACTTCAAGAACTGGCCACCGTTCCATTGCTCCTCTTTTTTGCCTAGCTTCACCATGAGAAGTTGGACTGGTACATGGACTGGATATGTTAGAACAGCTTGTACTCCCTCTTTATTTTGGGGCATGTGGCTTCCCAACACACACAAGTGCTTCGGCTACATTCATTTTGAATTCAAGGAGATCCATTATTGCCTGTGGCTGCGTTCCCTTTCTTTCATTGTCTCTGCGA
Source organism: Forbesichthys papilliferus (assembly GCA_025399855.1). Classification (NCBI taxonomy): domain Eukaryota; kingdom Metazoa; phylum Chordata; class Actinopteri; order Percopsiformes; family Amblyopsidae; genus Forbesichthys; species Forbesichthys papilliferus. Next base: position 9,362 of record JAODOY010005584.1, on the reverse strand, counting down.
TACTCAAGCCAGCTGTTAACTACAACAACATCGAAGGCATGAGTAATCATGCGTAGTGGCCATTTGCGAGACCTGATATCAATCCTGTAAAGGCTGATTACTTGATCAAGCTTGTCAACCCTTCCCATCACCTTGTTGTATTTCTGCACAACCTCTGGACGCTTGATCTTCACAAATCGCCCCTCTTTCTGCTCCCATCTGTCAACTTTATCTTCATCTCCAACACCAACAAAGTTGGAGGCTAGCACAACAGAGCGATTATTAAACCATCCATCTTCATCCGCTTATCCAGATTCGGGTCGTGGGTCGCAATTATCAAACCACTTCACTAAAACAATCATTCCTTCCCTACTCCTAAGTTCGTCATGGCTTCCACGCCCTTTCTTTGACATTTCCTTGTCTGTCACCAGTGTGGGATTTGCAAAGCAGCAAACCCTTGCTGTTCCAGCAGCATGGATTTTCTTTTCTGCAAGAACTTCTAGGACATTGTTGGTGGTGAAGAAGTTATCAAAAAAGCTTGTGGTTGGGAGCCTGGATTCTCTGGCACAGGTGAGTGACAACAGAAGCTGCATGCCCTAAAACCTTTTGGTTTTGCTCAGAAATCTCAGTTGTGGCACCTTGATAGATGAGGAAATCATAAGCAAGCCCACTTTTGCCACAGAAGAAATACACCCTGATTCCCCATAGTGTAGGTTTACCTTTGACATATTAAAGCACAGACATTTTTCCCCTGAAAGGCACAATATGCTCATCAATACAGAGATCTTCCTCCAGCTGTAGCTGCATACAACGTTTCCTTATGGACTCATAGAGTGGTCTGACCTTGAAGAATACATCAGTGTCTCCAGGAGTCCTCTCATAGTTGTTCACAACATGCAGTTTGGATTGGAGTTGGAAAAACAATCTCGAGACATGGTATCGCTGAAAATTCCCATAGTGATATTGGAGGACCAGTACATTCTTACTTTTGGAAAACCAAGCACTCCCATTGCCATATGTAGACCAACAAGGACTTCAGTCTCAGAAGTTGAGGCATGTTTATACCCAGTGACTGCCTTTTGTTCTGCATATATATTTGACATTGTGCTCATGAGCTCAAACACCTGACTGGGAACATACTGCTTGAAGTAACCATATAATGTTAGTGGCTCAACGGGGTCAGTGGTAGGACTTTCCCATGTTGTCTCAACTGGTGTAAAGGGAGTATGACGCCACTGAATATCACTTTTTTTTGTGATACTTGCAAGAGGATCATCAAGTACTGGTTTTACATCTGCCTCATGCTCATCTCTGTCTTCTTGATCCTGAAGTTCCTCTGCTTCGATCTCAATTTCTTCCCCTACCATTCGTAACACTGGTTAATCTCTGTCCTCCCCTAAAAAACTGTCCCTTACAAAACAATTTCATCAAACATTTATATTGTTATATATAGTATATCAAAAAATTGTGAAACCCTATAACAAGCAATCATTTGGTTGAGGAGAATCTTATTTTATGAAATGTCTTCACTAACTAACCCTAACATTCTTTCTACACTCACCAACTGTTGGAGATCTAGCATCATACTCATCTCCATCTTCATCACTCTCAACAATGTCAACATCTGAGATATTACCATCAGCTAAAAGTTCAAGAACTTCAAGAGCTGTATATCCTGCATAACAAAATAGTTTCCACTTTATTATTACTCTGGCATTGATTTTATTAGTCAAAAAGGGTAAATTAGCATCACTGGAGATTTGAGTTTAGTAATAGGCTTTTCAACCCACTGTACATTGTAATGGACACAAATGTTTGAATAATTCCTGGTTAAAAGCTTGCAATTCTACAATACATTTTTTACTTTAATTTATAAATGAAATCTGTCTTTTTTATGTACAATCAATGAAGTATTAGCAAAAATATAAATAAATGTGAATAAAACCAAAGAACATGCAGCTTACTTATGTGTCTGGAGCGAAGTGCTGCCATGCTTCTGTTCAATGCAGTGGTGTTTTTTCAAATTACAACATGCAGAGCCATACTGCCACTTGATTGGTTCAGAAGCGCCCAGTGAAATGGACTGCAGGCTTTACATTAGGTGAACAAAAATTGGGCTGACATGTGATGTCCATTGTAATGGACGCAGGGTTCGAAGTCTGGTATCCCCTGGAAGGTAATTGCTGGCTTAAATGAGAATACGAGTTGATATTTAAGATCACAGCGTCCACTAGTTGTGTACACAGTATTACCATTGCTTTGTTACAATCTCTTTATCTATTTTTTTGTTTCCATAAACCTGTAAACAAAGTAAATATCAAGCAACTAGAAGACACAAAAATCAAGTTCCCAAATCTGAATAGGAATCAATAAATAGCAAGCATAGGCTATATTTGAAATGTGATGCTTCTCCCCACATACATCACAACAAACAAGTATACCAGTATATGCTTAATATGGCGGGAAACATTGTTGTGGGTGTAGACGAGTTAGCTTTCCTCCAATCATTCATTTTCTTAACAGATTGCATTGGCAGTGACAGAGCAGACATATGGCAACCATACAGGTGATGACCCTGCATTGATGAATGTGGCAGTCATGACAGTGGGGGTAAATAGCTTGCCATGGCTGTCCATCACATAACATACATCCACCAACGTCTCTCCTATTGGCCAAAATATTAGCAAGGAGGATGTATTGAGCAGATAATACAATATGGCACTGACTACATTTGTATGTGATCCAAACTAGTTATTCTGCACAGATGCATAACATGATTCATAGCAAAGACAATCATCTTATACAATTATAAATAAAATAATCTTACAGAATATATCAGATCGGCATATTTCTTAATTAAACCCATAGTAATTGTACGTAGTTTAATTATGAATTTCATAAATAATTTATTGAATTAGTTTAAAAAATGTGACATATTATATTAGGACAACTTGATGATAATAATAATAATAATAATAATAATAATAATAATAATAATAATAATTATACATTTGATTTGAGAATGCCTTTCAAGACACTCAAGAACATCTATCATTACAAATACAAAAACACATAATAACATTTGACTAAGACAGGAACATACAATATAAGATACACATAAAGAGTGTGAACAGTAAAGTAAAGAGAGTGAAAAAGAGTTTGATTTGCATGGGCAGATATGGGGAGGTCAGTATTATCAGCAGGGGCATTGTCATGGTCTGTAGGGGCTGGACAGCGCCGGGCGGCAACTTCAGCACCGGACAGCTCCGCTGCCACGTCACAGGTCGCTTAAGCACCTCCCGTGCAGCACACCTCCCGCCAGCTTCCAGGGCGTATAAATACCTTCTCTCCCCATCATCCTTTGCCAGTTCAGTGTTTTCGTTCTCGATGCACATACCAGCGCTACTCTACAGAACTCCCAAGGCAGTCACGTCTACCGTTCAACTCATCTGGCAGCTTCGACTGCATCACCCGAATAGTCACGTCTGTTCTTCGTCTCTCCTCGCAAGCTCAGCTATACCTTGACTCCCCGGGCAGCGCCAGTTGTTGGGCCCACTTCCCGTATCGTCATCTTCGCAGCCCTGCTACCAGCTCGACGACCCGCCATCCTGTCCACCATCATGGCGTATTCCCCTGGGCCGTTGAGCTACATCATCAGTTCCCCTCCCCGTTGTGTGAGCATTTAATAAAGTCTGTTCAGCGATCTCTTGTCTCCGGCCTCTGCGTCTCGCACTTGGGTTCTCCTCTCCAGGCCAAACCTGACAGGAATATAGTTATATAAAACAATCAGATGTTGGGAACCAGAGAGTTCGAAAGCAAGGCATTCGAAGTTTGAATCCAGGGAGTAGATACAGATCTGGCTTTCAGCCTGTCCAACACCGCCCCATCGTCCAGTGGCGTGTGGCCGAAAGATACTAATAAGGCCAGCTGAGTTTGTTGTTGTGGAGTAGTAGGGTCTAATTGTTAGAAAGGGAGCGGACATCAAACAGATCTAAAAACGCCACAGGAATCCGGCACGCAATGCCTGTGGACAACTGGATGAGGGCTGCGACGGGCGATGCGCCAAATAGAGTTGGTACTATGTGACCTACCAAAACACCAAGAACCGGTAGCGTCATTTTCAAAAATGTATAGATATTAGCTATTATACTTGTGTGTGTGCCAAATACTATAAACACAACGCTGATTGGAAGTCAGTTGCTACTTGGACACATTCAAAATTATTCCGAGACTTTCCAGACTGATTTTCACGACGAAATTAAACTGAAGCTCATAAGATCAGGGTGGTTTCGCGAGGCTATTGCAGGACTCCACAGCCACAGCCAAAAAGCAGCTCAGCCACAGAGCATCTCGATGGAACGGGGCTAATCCACATCGAAGTAAGGTGAGATGGCTAGACGGTAGATGGCTGAGGGATATGACTGCTGGTTATCCTCTAGGTGAGAGGGTGAGACGCATCGGAGTACTTGAAGTTGTGGGAGATGATAGTCTGGTAAATTTAAAAGTAGTTGGGATTGCCGAATCAATTAGAAAAAAGGTATAATATGTCCCGGTAAATAATATAGTCTCTTCGGTTTGATTTGAAGTTGCCAGTACATGTGACAGATGGTTGTGTATTGAGCTCACCCCGTGGTAGTAGGCTTCAGTACTACAGTAGCTTGGTTGCTAGCCAAGATGTTGTTTTTTACTTCAGTTGTTTGGGAAAGAAAATAACTATAAAAATAGCTAACTTAACTAATTAAAACAAAAAATATATATAATATATATATGATTCAGAGAAGATATTAGACACAGACACAGAAAGAGAAGTGGCAGCCATCTGCGCCAGCGTGCTCTCCCTCAAGGAAAATAATAATAATGGTAGCAAGCCTACATACTGACCAACCCTATTGACCAACCCTACATACTATGTCTAATCAAGTCAAGTTTATTAATATAGGCATTAATCAAATGTAAGGATATAATTGTTACTGTTTTCCCGATTAACCACAGTAAAATACCACCAGCTAGACCAGCACTACCCCAGCACTAACCAATATGAACCAGCCTGGAGCAGCACTACCCCAGCACTAGCCATTATGAACCAGCCTGGACCAGCATGAAATTCATGATGGTTTATGATGGATTTTTTAGCAGGGATTATACATAATTGAACTGCCTAGTGCAATTTGTAACATAAGAAATTAGTAGAGATGGGAGACTGAGCAGATAAAACATTTATTTGTGATTTAATTAGGCTTATGTGACCTGTTTGGCTATTTATGTCAGGTGTTATGTTTTACATATTTACAATACAGTGATACCGTTAACTTTGATCATTTTGGTCACTGTAATCGTGATATGAAATTTTCATACCGTTTCATCTCTAATCACATTATAGTCTCAAAGGGCTGCATATGGAAATAAATTACACCCCCTTAACCTGCTCCTACCCCTGGGCAAAGAAAACTTACATAAAAATGTGTAAAAATAATAAGACTAAAGACCACAGAGGGAGGAATCCATCAATCCGGGATGGTTAGCATACAATAGATGCCGAAGGGTCAACAACAATTAGCAACTGTATACTGAATGATATGCATTCTAATTTGCAAATAATTGGCTGCTGGAATGTTTATTGGTGTGACGTTTCTTAACATAAACTATGCAAATCAATTTTGTTTGACTTGAAATAAATGCATTTGTTCATTTGCCTATTTTAGACATCTAGTTGTCACCAACTGACTCGTTATTCATCCGGAGACACTGCATTTTCACAACACAAATAATTGTCAGGTATTATGCGCTGTACTCACACTGACCATTTTAGCAGAAGCAATTTGCTAGCTTGTGCTTATACCAGTTGGCTTTATTGACTGCACAAATTGGATGCATTGAATCTGCCAATCAATGCATTTTTATGTCATGAGATGTCATTAAGCATATTGACTGAACACAGCAGTCACATCTCACAGCTTGAGGTAAGGGATATTTCATAATGGAAAATGTCAAACCAAAGTTGAAGTCACTGTGACTGGCATAAACATCAAGGCACATGTAAACTCTTCTTAAATGTGCTATGTGCATAATTTGGCCATCTGCTCCTAACAATTAGGGGGCAACATTTCACCAGAAGATTGTGGAGTCCCATATCCACAGACCAACCTATCATCCACCCTCCTTCAGAGCCTCTGCTCGACCAAATGGCAATTTTTCAGTCAATCCTCTACTGCATTGTTGTATAGCACTAACCAGCATGAACTAGCCTTGACCAGCAGGTAATTCATGCTGGGTTTTTTAGCAGGGAATATTTGACTTTATTGTGTTTTTTTGCGTTCAGAACTTTCGGGAGTTAGGATGTCTGCCTATGAATTATTGTCTTTCACAATTATAACACCAGTCCATATAAATGCAGACAGACATGGATAAAAAATAATATAGTCTAATCTACAGATAATTAATTAAAATAATATTATGATATTTTCATTTGAAAGGCAGAGTTGCACAAGCCTGAGGCATATATTTCATGATATTGAATAACTAGATATTCATAGCAGTATCACACACTGACTTAAAGCATATACTGTAAGTATGTCCAGGCTGTGCATGCACAGCATAGATCAAGGCTAAATCCAGCAGTAGCCTATGCTTACAAAGTGTAAAAATCATCAGCGGTAATACCATCAGTTCAGACAGACAATTAAAAATAATATATTTTATAAAGGGCATTCTTCTTATTCTTCTTCTTCTTCTTATTATTATTACTATCATTATTATTATTATTATTATTATTATTAATAGTATTATTATTATTATTATTATTATGATTATTATTATTATGATTATTATTATTATTAATAATAATAATAATAATAAACCCCGCTAGCATAGGGCACAGACACTTTCCCAACAGCTCAAAAACACAGGACTACATTTCCCAAAGTCGTTCAGACTACATTTCCCACAAATCTGTTCGCAGCCCTTATTCTCAAAATACACGAAGGTCGCTCGAAGCACTGGTTGACTGGAGAAAGAAAGGAATCATGCTGGGACAAGCTGTACGACGATTTACAACGTCTGCTGTTCGTTCTTCTCATTATGCCGAGGGACCAGGGAAGGTACATTTCCATATATGCCACTACAAATACATGGTTTAATACGATTACTATTGTTGTGCGGCCTTGTCTGTAGCCACATCCTGATTGGAGGTCATGTCTGTGGCTAAGCTAGTTATGGTGCACACAGCTAACTGGCTTGTGAGCAAGCATGCTAATGATTTCATAAAGTTAAACCCTAGTTCTTAACGGACACTTTAGAATGGTGTACTTTAGCATGGTAGCTAAACTGAGTAATGTAGCATATTTCAATTTTCAAATCGTATCCATTTAACATTGTTGCTGTAATCGTTCTGTGTTTGATTGCTGAAATGCCATGACCTAGCTTGAAGACAATAATTGCTGTAAGATCATTTTGAGCTTCAGGGAAAGCCTCAAGATCAAAAAGTTTCAACTCTGCAATGACTACATAAGGGAAAAAACAATAACATATTAGGAAATGTCATTGGCAATGTGTTATAAAATTAAACCGGTAGCAGTCAGAGCAATGGTAGCCTACTGATGCACTCTAAATGCGTTTCTAAATCATGTCAGCATGTTTTTTTTTTCTCTTCTCATATTTTACAATGTCCTTGCAATCTAGGCTCTCCACCCTCATTAACCATAATTTGTGACTAAATAACCTCCCTCCCCCTAAAGGTTATCTTGACATTTTGAGCAGTCATGTGAGCTCATCATGGGACATATAAATTCTATTACCATTCAAGCTTTTTAACCTGCATTGTACTCTAAATTGGCAGAAGAGGCATACAACCCTCATGAACAGAGCACATCGTGTTTTTCACCACAGCAGAAACCTTGCATGTGTGGTTGTTCGGAACTGTATGAAACACCCCTGCATTTCCATCAGCAAAAGAGCTTGATGTTTGTACATTCCTGTATCCTTGACCTTAACTTAATTGAAATATTTTCTTCAGAACCTGCCATTCTCCGTTGAAAACAAGTGGCGTCTGCTTGGCATGATGGTGGTGTTCTTCGGCAGTGGCTTTGCGTTCCCCTTCATTGTTGTCAGACACCAGATCCTGAAGAAGTAAAGTGGCACAATGGGACTTTCCCTTTATTCCCAGGTAATGATGATGTCCATGCTAAATTTAGAGGTGAAACAGTATGAACATTTTAGGGCTAGACAAAAATGTAATATCAATATATCACAATATAATTTTTTTCAATAATGGTGATATGATTTAAAAAATAATTTCCGGTATTTCGATAAACTATAAATTACACAATGACGGGCGCAGAAGCCAGTTGTATTGAAGGCAAACTACATGCGTTTATTACTTGCACTAGACATGCAGCCAGTGCCGAATAGTAGTGGGTTGTTTTCACATGTCTGACAATTGTTTTAGCTCTCTCACCTAACAGCAAATGTAACAGAAAGGTTATGTTATTACGTATTATGACAGCTTCCTCCGCTAACAGTCACGTCTTCTGTTCTGTGGAAGTGCTAGCTTACTAGCTGCATCTATTTCATGAGGTCTTTCCAGCGCCAGTTACCAGTTATCATGTCCGCCTTCGTTAATTATAGGTAAATACTGTACTAACAGAGACATAGTTAAGAGTAGGGATGTCACCAGAACCGATACAAAACTTTTGAAAACATGACTGTACTCGTTTTTGTACAGTACCGTAGGTACCGGAAATACAACCTATACCCGTACGGTACTGTGGAAATGCAGCTCCACTTCCACCTTCTGGATTATCAGGGAGTAATAAATTCACAAAAAACAGTACCATAAGATATGCAAATGGTTCCTTCGAACTTTCCATCTTATATTTACCAAAAAGTAAACAGTTCCGCTATTGTCATGTGACATCAATGGTTCGTTGATAAACACATCGCCCGGCGAAAGTAAAGCAAAATCAGTCTTGAAGCGAATAAAATATGTAGGATGACATCGCGTATTTGCATTGCAAACATTCACGTGTGTATGCTGTAATTTACTACAATGCATTTTAACCAACGCTTTTTCGCCTCGCGTTTGCCTGCATGCTATGTACAGACAATATTACAGTAGCCAACCCGATTGCACATACTGTAGATAACCCCCCAGCCTCAGAAGAGATGCCATATGACTTTATTTGTGATGGCAGTCTCAGCATACAATGTTAGCTTGATATACTGAGCTTTAAATAACTGGTAATGTACTTCGCTAGGCTACATAAACAGTTAGAACCTCGTGTATGTGTGTGTGTGTATGTATATGTATGTACTTAGGGGTGTACTCACTTTTGTTGCCAGCGGTTTAGACATTAATGGCTGTGTGTTGTTATTTTGAGGGAACAGCA
>JAODOY010005583.1:0-10318 GCA_025399855.1 Forbesichthys papilliferus | reverse complement strand
TTATTTTAAAGCTACCTGGTTCTTGACATTTTGTTTTCGGTTCCAACTTGGAACCGAGTTTCGGTGCCCAACCCTAGCCATTGGAGATACTGTAGTAAGAGTTTGTTTCCTTCAAAAACTATAATTGAACTGCATTGAATTGTACAATTCCACCAGCAGATGGCAACATAAGACCATGAAGGGGGACCTGCTCGAAAATGATTTGGCCTTTTGTGAAACATTGAATACATTTCTTATCTGCCTTTTGCAAAACATTATGTCTGTTCCAAATAAAAGGTCAGAGAGGTATAGAGATTTTGACATATAATCATGATAGAATGCTGAATGTATGGTTGTAATAAGCAGATATCCAGATCATTTAAATATTGTTTTCAGAGCCAACAGACCTGCAAACTATTCTTGAAATTTTGAGAAGCTTAAGTTTCACCAACAGTTGTAATTTTGAAGTTGAAAAGTTGAAAAATTGGTTACCCTCAGCTGGATTCGAACTTACTACCTTCATATCTGCAACAGACTATCTTAACCACTCAGCCTATCTTCAAAAGTATGGTATGGAGATGCTTTAGACAGAATTCCGTTCGAATCTTAGTCGCAGTCTTAGAAGAGTTGTTCAAAATAGGTTTTTCAGACTTTCTGAAATTGCAGGATTACGAACTGGTAGGTAAAACTGACACAGCTGGATTCGAACCATTTTACCCGCTCAGCCATGGAAACTGTTCCATGTACATGATTGTTTTGTCTTTAAAAAAAACACATTGAATTTCATATTGTATCACAGTGAAAGATAAAAATATATATAATTATAGGTAATTTGTGAATTGTTTTGATGAGAATCTAACAATTATGATATCAGACATTTGTATACTAATTAAGATGTTGATTGGACATTCAGAGTGAATTATTTAGGCCACTTTAATTTCATGACTTCATAACCAAACGTTTACTGAGTAAATAAACAAAACGATTTTAGATATCAAAATTCTTTAAACAACTTGTGATCAGCCTCGTCTGTAGATGCTATAATCAAATTTTCATTTGAATCTGAGTAGCAGTCTAGGACTAGTTGATCAAAGTAGGTTTTTCATACATTGTGAAAATGCAGGAAATGTAAAAGCACCTTGTAGAAAAAATATGAAAAGGGAATTTTGAATTTATGTCCAGTACTTTTTAAGATATGGGCTAAAATGTCAAAGTGTATGTTGTAGTGTCACCTATTGGCTATTTTTCTTAATGTTTTGTACCACCCTTTTTTGTGACATAGATCTATGTACCAAATCGATTTGACGTCCACAGCGGAACTTACATGCTTTTGAACTTCGATTAGCCGTTTATCTGCAATATCGGTGAGCCAGCTAGTTGGCACTTTAGGAAATATATGCAAATGGCCAAAAGTTTAACTGAACATTATTTTTTTGTTATATCTTTAAAGGTTCTTGAGATATTGACAAGTGGCAATTGTAGCGCCCCCTATGGGCGAAATGTTACGAAATTTAGGTATCGTCTAAAGATTTTCAAAAAAAATGTGCGTGTAAAGTTTCGTTATGTTCGAACCATGGGATTAGAAGATATAGGTCAATGAGTAATTATGGGCAAATCTGTCAAAGTTGATTTAGTCATAACTTCGGAACGAAGTGTTAAATCAAAATTCTGTGAAAAACTTTTTGTTACCATGGTCTCTAGATGTCTACCAAATTTGGTGAGATTTGGATGAGCAGTCTCAGACTAGTTCATTTTGAATTAGCATTCAGTTTTTTGGAAATAGTGTGGAAAAGGAGACATTTTTACAGCAGAGAACCAGTGAAGAAAATATGCAGAAGACTTCAGAGAATGAGAAGAAGGAATTTTTAAATTGGGCCTAGCCATTTTAGAGATATGTGTTAAAAGGCAAAAGTGATTGCTATAGCGCCACCTATGGGCACAGTACATTGAATTTAGGGCTCTGAGTAGTGGGGGCAATTTGTGTTCATGTGGTGAAGTTTGGTGTTTCTGGGCTTAACAGTTTTGGATGGCCAAACACTTTTAGCGGAGAAGAGTAATAATACAAAATAAATTAATAATAATAATAAATTAAACAAATAAACATCTACAAGTTACCTTACGGCAGCTACTACTGTATTGTGTAACCTACATTTACATGTAGCCTGTTTCCATTTATTGAGCAGTGAAATAAGATTCTGTTGACAGTCGCTTTGCTGGAATGCCTGATTGAGAGGTTAATATTGCTCCGTGCCGTTTATATTCCATGTACACGGTACATGCTACCAAGTGCTAGTACGGTAGCATAGCATTAGCATGTAGAGTACCGTAGTGAGTGGATCCACGTTGATTAAACAATCCACAATTCTTGTTAGCTTGCGGTTATTAATTAGAACCAGCGTCATAGAAGAATTATAACACTCTGGTTAGAAGAACGTAGAACGCCTATAACGCAGAGAGATTTTTTTCCCCACTTCTTTTCTCTCACATTTGTAAATAGCAACGTGTTGACATGCTGTGGGGTTCGTCCGGTGCTCATATGCTCAGTCTGTATTAAATGTGACCCATTGCAGAGATTGGAGCTGTGGAAAACAGTGTTGTAGTACTCGAGACCGGTCTTGGTCTCGAGACCACTTTTTTAAGGTTTTGGCCTCGTCTTGGACTCGACCGCATTTTTACTCTGTCTTGTCTTGGCCTCTGACCAAGAGGTCTCGGGATTTTACTTCGAGACCGGTCAAGACCAAAACTGCGGGAATATAATTATTGCTGCCCGGTGTATGTCTAATGATAATTCTTGTGATTATAAGTAAATCCTTCCTTATATTTCCAATGTTTTACTTTACGTTCTGCCTCTGAGCAGGCCGGCTTGCCGCAACTGCAGAGCATTGCGCTGTCTCTGTGTGTTTGTCAGACTGGGCCAAACTAATACTCAATGTGGAGGGGAGATACGAGTGGCCCTCCCATCTTGGACTGATCCTTGAAATTCTAAGAACTGATTGACCCAAGTGTGTTTTAGCAGTATTGAATAGAATGCCAGGTGGTGTACGAGATATTTATTAATTTTAGTTTCTTATCCTAATTAATTTTAGTTTCTTATCCTAATAAATTGAGGGCAGGGCAGACATAATAATATGTGTGTAAAAATGTAAAGACGATATGGAACTTTGGTGTAAAATGTAAAAGACAGAAAGCACAGGCCTACGGCCTTGTAACTTCTCCATACATGCTTAAATCTGTACCAAATTTTAATAGATGTATGAGAGTCCCACTCTGAACACATTGATATGTCAACATTCACTCAAAGTCATAGCGCCACCTACTGGCAACAGAAAACAATTGTTGTTACTTCTCTATAAATGTTAAAATCTGTACCAAATTTTTATCAATTCATAAGATCCCCACACTGAACACATTGATACATCAACTAGTTATAGCGACACCTACTGGCAACAATATATACATTTAATGCTTTCATTCCCTGCTCCTAGCAGGTTGCCCACATTTTCTCCAGAATCGTCTCACACAACACGCATAATGAATCATATTCGAGTCCGCGCCACGCCCCGACGTGTGTCACGGCGCGAGGGCCCAGCCAGTGTTGCTTGCAACGCTAGTTATAATTATTACTCTTATGCTAATATTATATTTATTACTCTAATGTAGTTTCTTTATTATTCTTATTCAACTGCTCACCTAACTACACCTCCATACTACAACTTACAAAATTCACTTGCATCAACTGAATCAGCACGTTTTGAGTTAAGTTGCTATTACTTTTCACAAACATACACTCCATACATTTAGAGATATTTACACATTTCAACACATTTTTGAAAAACCATAAGATAACAATAGCAGGCTAACAATGAAGCTAAGCTAGCACCTCATTTTTCCACCTTTAATATTCTAACATTCAGGCCCCAGTGTATGACATCAAGTTCCAGATATCGCAGGTTTAAACCCCAAGCTGTATTGTATAACAGGCACTTACATAATGAAAATAAAACTTGGAAAAAATAAATAAATTAATTAATTAGTTCAGTGCACTTAGTTCAGCTTCTAATTTTAACTACAAGTAAATATATGCAGTAACATATACTTCCACACTATATATACAGTATCTCACAAAAGTAAGTACTTATTTGCAAATATGTGAGCATATCTTTTCATGTGACAACATTGAAGAAATTACACTTTTCTGCAATAAAAAGTAGTGATTGTACAGCTTGAAGAACAGTGTAAATTTGTTGTCCCCTCAAAATAACACAACACACAGCCATTATTGTCTAAACCGCTGCCAACAAAAGTGAGTACACCCCTAAGTGAAAATGTCCAAACTGGGCCCAATTAGCCATTTTCTCTCTCTAGTGCCATGTGACTCATAAGTGTTACAAGGTTTCAGGTGTGAATGGGGAGCAGGTGTGTTAAATTTGGTGTTATCGCTCTCATACTGGTCACTGGAAGTTAAACATGGCACCTCATGGTAAAGAGAGCTTAAATTCAAGAACACTATTAACTAACATGAACATTTAGGCCTACGTGCACCAAAGCTGACCTTGTATGTCAATATGTTACTTTACAGTATTAATCTTGTAGAATTTAATCCAACCTGTAGGATTCTCATTCATTTTGTGAGTTTCTTTCATCTGATAATTCAGTTCATGATTATGTAATGACCTGGACAATGTTACATGCATTGTCAACCCTTTGGGTTAGATCAGCAGCGACGCGCATAGTTAACAAAGTCCAGTGTAATTAAAAATAAAACAAATGAGACGTAAGCTCATAACGCTAGAAAACTATTAATTGTTTTTGCGTGGCTTTAGCTCTAGCTGGTTATGCTGGTGCTCTATGCGGTGCATTCAGCTCCACTACAGGTATAGGCCATAAGGTGAAGCCGTTTTTCGTTTCATCCCGTTCCCATATATGGGGCACTAAATCATTTTCATTGCATTAAACACATATTTTGGTTTTGAGCAAGAAAATAAAAGTTCTCCATGTGTAATCCTGCAGTTTATTTTTTATTAGTGATCAAAGTCCACAATAGTTCTGCCATCGCGTAATCATATTTTGATGACGAGGCCAAACGTCACGTGGTTCCCGCTAGACCAATAGGTGACCGCTTTTTGGAAAAACAGTTGACCTGATTCCAATATGTCTACATCCTTGTCAAATGTTATGTCCATTTCGAGCAGTGAAGAGAAAGAAATTACAGCCAGACCTTCTTCAAAAGTCCGTAAAAAAAGTTAACAAACAATGCTATATGCATCTCACGTCCATAAAAAAAGAAGAAACAAAGGACTTTACACGCATACGGTGGGATAAATTTAGAGTTTGCGTCAAGCGGTGGCTTGGCTTGCCGGGTGAAAACCAGAGAATAGCAGAAACATACAAACATTGTCTAGAAATAGAGTTTGACAATGCTTCCGAAGACGCTGGGTTTCACTCTACTTGCTACAGGCGTTTTATTGACAAAAAGCGTTTGGATGCGGCCGAGAAAAGGGTCACTCCGTGTTCAGCTTAAGATGCCTGTCAGTCTGTGTCATCAGGTAGCACTACCTCAACAATTGAATGTCCGACAAAGAAACTTAGGTCCCGGATGGGCCTGCCAGTAGCCTGTGCAGGCCCTGTGCTTCCTGCCTTGTGCATAATTTGTAAAAAACGAATAAGTACATTACTGTGTCTGGCAAACAACAAAAGGACCATCTTTCACAAGCTGAAACGTTTGCAGCAGGTATGTAAAAAAAAAATCCATATTCTGGGTACCCAAGGTTAACTTTAAATTACAATTACATCATGTGTAGGCTATTTAATATACAGTCAGTCATAAGAATTATTTTTCATACAGCTATCGCACAAGTACACAAGCCTACATTTTGGGTAGTTGGGTTTACTTTACAGACAAATTATATTTTGCACACCTAAAATTGTTTAACTGTTAACATTGTTTTTACTTAATGGTTTTATATTTTACACAAAAAATGTTTACAGGCCAGTTTCTGAAAGCTGCCGAAATGAACGAAGACACTAGCATTCTTGTGCATATTCGAGACAAGGATTGTGTAGCTCTGGAGGTGCGATACCACAAGTCCTGTTACAGACAGTATACCAGGTTCTTGACAAAGACTACAGCGCAACAGTTACTGGGACATCAGAAGAACAGTGAGTTATTCTCTTTACTACAAAATGCTGTTCTGCTTCTATGTATTAAGCACTTCATTATTTAGGCAATGTTTGAAGGATTACAAGATGCTGCAACTAGCTACCTGATTGTTTCAGTTTTTCATTTAAATCTAGTAGTCTATTTAATTTAAAAGGAAATATAACAGCGGGTACATTCCTCTGTGATTCCTGTTTATCCGACTGTGTAACGCAACCTTTTTCGGTCTTCTGGTCCGTAAGATTGCCTTTCAATTACACTCTAGTGAAAGGTCCATTGTTGGTGTATGATCTGTCCAACTATTGACAAATGTACTACATGTAAGTGGCTTTGGATAAAAGGGTCTGCCAAATGCTGTTAATGCAAGCTATTATATTGCATTATTAAAAAATAATTCCCTCACATTATTGCACATTCCTAAAATACAGCATTGACCATACATACTGTAGTATATTGGTCAAGCTTGTTTTACAGTCTTGACTGCACAGCTCTTTGCATTTTTCTTCAATTTGATAAAAAGTGCTTCGTGAATAAACTAGAAATAATTGAATACCGATTGTTGTCTTTGAAAAGAATACATAAGAACAAATCTTCGAAAATCACTTGGTCAATTGTTTTTGATTTGCTAGGATTTATACTGTATTCAAAAATACAAGCCATGGTGAAAAAGTTGCAACATATAATATCTTATGTTTTAATGTGTTTTTCAGAAATGAGCAGTGATGAGTGTTTTTCTCTGAAAATGTTTATAAAAAATAATGTGTAGAAACTGATATGTATGTGTATTTAAAAAAATTATCTTAATATCTTTATTTATACCGCTGTTATAATGCTTTCATGTGTATTTGTTTCAGACAGGATACATTGAAGAGGAGGCTTACCCGTGATTTTCCCAGCTAGTGTTTCACTCCCCAAACAAGCGCAACACATGTGAGATGGTTTTTGTTGAGACACTGTCTGCAGATACGCTTGGTTACAGGTACTCCTGCTGTTTGTGAGAGCAACACGAGAATCAGACTGGCAGCTACACCTGTCAACAGTGCGCTTGATGATGGCATGGTTTTTTGCGTACGATCGTGTAAATTATGCTAGGTATTTACCTTCTTACTGGCTGGAAATGGTAAATTTGCCCATCACACATCCTTCTTGCCACAGTGAGCTCAGGGTTAAAGGCCAGTGGACTGTCCAACGTCAAAATATCCATGGATTTGCCTCCATTGCTTGTGACCAAGCCATTGAACAAACATGCAACAGAGATTCCAAAACTAAGGGTGGGTGGACAGGTATAACACCAAATCCAACTGCAGTATATCGCTGGATATTGTCGCAACATGAAAGGGCTGCCATAACAAGACAGTGTGAGGCAATGGCAGGTAAATCTCCTGATATAAGGAAACGAAAATACCTTGACAGCAAACAAATTCATGCTGATGAAAGCTGTGTGAAAGGGCTGTGACTAGAATAGTTTCCACCCTAGATTCCATGCTCAATCCTTTCGACACACACCAAGATAGCATTGTGTGTCTTAGCTCAGGAATAGTTGCAGCTCAAGAAATCGTGAAGGATTTGCTTGCAGCTCTGGAAACGGGGGAAACTGCTGTCAAAGAGTTTATGGACCAAAGACTGTTATCAACCACAGTTGACATTCGCACCAATCAAAACACAAAAACTAAAGACCTTCAGTGACCAGGCAAAGACAAAGAAGTAGTCTCCAGCAGGCAGGGAAGTGATTCTGCATGCCGACAAGAAGTTATTCTCCAGACTACTCATCATTGGCCAAAGTAGAAGGGTAGATCTGCGGGAAATTCTGTCCTACTCCTTGGGAACTGTGTCATATCCTTTAGCAAGTGCTGATGGTTCACTTGCAAAGATTAACAAATCAGCTCTTTATTGGTTTATTGGAAAACAAAGGTGGAGACTGTATAGTTGACAAAGTTCCGGCAGATGGAGCTATTCTCTTTGATGGCATGGCAGTCATTTAAGCGATTCAGTCTATGCCAAGTACTATCGGAGAGCTTGCCGAGACCATACTGCAGTACATAGTCAAGCTTGGTCTGAAGCATAACTGTACACTGATAGATTTTGTGATTGACCAGTATCTGAAAATTAGCATTAAAATCTGGAACGGTCTTGTAGAACTGGTGGTGGTACACAACTGGTAAAAATGTATGGACGGGATCAGAAGACACCAGCACAATCGAAAAAGTTTCTTTCAGATGGAACAAACGAAAAAAGAGGCACTGGCAGAATTCCTCTGTTGTGTGGCGAGATGCTGATCTTACTGCAGTGGGAAAGGACATACACCTCTACATAGCACATGGTAGTAACCTCTGTCACTGTGTGACTGTAACGGAAGGGGTGCAAACTTTCAGTGCCGTTGATTATCTGACATGTGATCACGAGCAATGTGACACCAGGGTGTGTTTACATGCACAACATGCTGCACAAGAACATCAAACTGTAATCATTAGGAGCCCTGATACTGATGTGGCAGTGATTGCTCTAAGTTTGCAGCCAGATTTACTTTGTAGGCTGTATTTTTTCACAGGGGTTGGTTGCAAAACGAGGATAATAGACTTGGCAAAGCTGTCATCAGCTCTTGGCACCAGTGTGTGTTTGGCACTTATTGGGATCCATACCTTCTCAGGTTGTGTGCCACCTGTATGGCCAGTCATCTGCCAAAGATGTGAACGATGCAAGATACAAAGCATTCTGCATGGCATCATCAGCTTTACCAGAACTTTCTATGCCACCGACAAGTGACGCCCTGTACCAACACTGCAAAAGGGCAAACTACCAAGCAGCCATAATGAGACATTGTCTGAAAGGTACAACGTGTACCCCTTCACCTGTTGAAGGAAAGAACTATATGGGATTATTGCTCTGATGATAGGGATGATAGTAATGAGTAAATATGTGCTGTGTCATATTAGGCAGATTCTGAGCTGTAAATCTATTGTAGAATTGACCCATTCTTTTTTTTAATCTTTCTTTCTTTATTCAAAATTAAATTAGCTCGGGCCAAAGTGTCCTTCTTTATTTTTGTTTCTGTGATTACACAGTGCCTACTGACACATTTGATATTAAATATCGCAGTTTTGATACATTTACATTGTGTGTGTTTACCTTAGTTTGGTGCCAGTCTGTGAAGTTGAAGTGTATTTTCTATAATTTGCCATATTTCATGGTCTACATTAACACTTACTATATATTATACTTACTATATGAGTATACTAATGCATACATGTTTTAAATGTTTAGGGACATGTATATATGTCAGTTTGATAAACTTTGTGTTGCTAAAATGAATATAAACAAAGTTACAAGCAAAACCAGCAGTTAATGACTTTTGTTTTTTGTTTATTCACCATTATATACATTTATGGATAAAAAAAACTGCAGGATATTTTTTGGAGAACTTTTAATGCAAAGTCTAATAGGGTGTTGTCTATGCAAAAATGCAGTGCCTAGGTGTGGGAACGAAAATCACTTTCTATCACTTTTCCTAGTTCACCTTATGGCCTAGTAGCGCAGAGGGAGGGTTCTTGTGATTTTGTTTGTTGTGATCGCTTTTGTCATAAGGAAGTTGATCTGATGGATTTGACTTAGGAAAAAAAGGAGAAACTGAAGTGTCTTGTCAGTTTACACATGCTTGCATTTTTGCATGCAAGTTGAGTAAAATTGGTCAAATTACGTGACATTATTTCAGCCGTCGTATATCAGTTGCTGGCAGATCAAAAGGTATAATGCGCAACTTGCCTTGTCGCCGTTTTCTTTCTTAAAATGAGGCCATTCTTTAGACTGCGAGATCCATCATTTCACACTGTCGATGTAAATGTGTGCTAGGTTCTGAAATACACTGCAGCGATGACGCGTACAGCGTGATAGGCAGATGGCTACGCATCAGCTATAGCTATTTCTAATAATTAAATCGCATTTTGGAACCAACTAGCAAAACCGAAATATTATTTATTTTAAAGTAGTGCTGGGACGATTAGTCGACGTAACCGACATAACCGGTTACTTAATACGTTGATTTGGTAAATATACCGTCGACTCGGAAAAACATACCTATAACTATGCTCCGATCTGAAAAAATAGTGCAGTCAATGGACTATGAGAGGCAGCAATGAGCTGCGAACGCGCTTAGTAATCCCGAAATCAAAAGAAGACAAATGTGTG
>JAODOY010005582.1:7500-10319 GCA_025399855.1 Forbesichthys papilliferus | reverse complement strand
ATATATATGCTAGTTACAATATAAGATCTATTCTCTTATTGTTTGTTTAAACTCTCTATGCCACTGAATGTATGGTGACACAATATATTGCACTCCTACTGAAGTAAATCTGAGAAGAGGCAAAGATGAGATTACGTACAATTTAAAAAAAAGATGAACCAATTAAATTATGCTTGCGTGGCTTATCAAACTGTGATTAGTCAAGACCAGAGCCATGTAAAGAGAAAGTTGCGTAATCTCCGTTCACTCTAATGGGCCGCTATGGTGAATCGCGCAGCCTCAAAAGAGTTCCCGGAATTTAGCGTAAAGTATATTTGTGCATTTATTGACTAAAAACTACCAAAAATATGACGGTATATGTTTTGCCTGTCAATGAACCATGTGACAGTTTTAAACGTTTTGAACTTCCGTTGGTGCAACACTCTCTCTCAATGGCTCTGGTCAAGACTATCCAGAAGGAACAAGCCAGCTTAATGGACACGTGACGATATTGACAACTTGGAACTTGGAGCTCACACCAATGACTACTGTAGACGCAATGTACAGTACAGTCTATCTGTACGCTCTATGTAACAGACCCATGTTGAGCCACACAGCGTGTTAGCAGAGTGTGTTAGCGGAGCGCTGTATGTAACAGACCCATGTTAGCAGAGCGCTCTATGTAACAGACCCATGTTGGGCTACACAGCGTGTTAGCAGAGCGTGTTAGCAGAGCGCTCTTTGTAAAAGACCCATGTTAGCAGAGCGCTCTATGTAACAGACCCATGTTGAGCCAGACAGCATGTTAGCAGAGCATGTTAGCAGAGCGCTCTATGTAACAGACCCATGTTGAGCCAGACAGCATGTTAGCAGAGCGTGTTAGCAGAGGGCTCTATGTAACAGACCCATGTTGGGCTACACAGCGTGATAGCAGCGCGGCGTGCGACACACAGCAGGCCGACACAGCACAGCTCCCTACCAGCTGTGTGGTGTCACATTTAAAGGTAGCCGTAACGAGCCAGCGCCTCGCCGGGTGAAGGCAGCACTAACCTTTGTGTTGTTTACAGGCGCGTTGACAGCACCTGAGGACAACCAGAACACCACAGAAACGAGGAGGTGACCTCTCCCAAGTTTAGCCCCCCCACCCCCTCCCCCCCTCCTCTGCCACCTACCCCGGGAGACCCACGCCTGAGCTTAATGAGGGGCCCCGTGGAATTGTGGGACATCGCCTCAACGAGGGCTGGCATACAGAGGGTGTGAAGGTGGACCGGTGTGTGTGTGTGTGTGTGTGTGTGTGTGTGTGCATGTGAGTGTGTGTGTGTGTGAGTGTGTGTGTGTGTGTGTGTGTGTGTGTGCATGTTTGTGTGTGTGTGCGTGCGTGTGTGTTCCCAGCTCGAAGGATTCCATTATGGTCTGCTTTCTCATACATTGTGTGTCTCGAGCACAACATTCAACATAATGTATGGTGAATGTGCAACACCAACTATCATGGAATCATATCAAAGTTTATTAAAATACACACACTGGCCCCAAGAGACACTGAGCTTGAGAGGAAAACAGAGGCCATTACAAACATACAGTTTATCCAGGGAAACTTCTTTCTTTCTTTGTCCTGTGAAGGTTGATACCTAAGGTTTGAACATGGTCTTTCTCAGAAAATGTTGAGAATTAAACACTTTTCTGTATTCTGGTGAATTCTTATGGAACAACTTGTACCTTTTCTGCATGAAAAGTGTTCTTTTTGGTCTTTTTATTTTAAGGGAAACATTAAATGCAGGAACCCTGGCTTAACTCAAAATATATGAAAACTATTGTAGTAAGGGTCATCAAACTATGTCATTCATATTTTTCAACATATAACTGATTTAATACGCTTCTGTCCTCTTTTCTTTTGGTGAAGTAAATATGCATGTGACATATTAATGTCGATGGTCAATTAATTAATTTTAATTCATGTATTAACCTCCTGGAATGCAATAGCTCAGATGCTCATGTTCAAAACCTTCTGCATATGCAAAATCTATGTTTTGGATGATATGCTTAAATAGCTGACTTAAAGCAATAGTCTACTACATATTTTGGCAACATTTTGGACATAACTATTCTACTACCGCCGGGCGGCCCTTGTGCGTCTTTCATGTTTCTATTGGGGATGACAAATACACCTGTTCTAAATATTAAGGGGGACAAATCCCCCCCTTGTATCTACGCCTATGATTTAAGCATATGGCCACAATACACTAATTATGTGCTGCAGATTACAATGCTGCCTTACACTTTACAGACGCAAAATCCATTAAATGTTTCATGACATTATAATGCTTTAACTAAATACTCTATAATTTATACTGAAATTAAACTTGGCAATGAACTAATGACCAATGAACCAATGATCAAATAGCCCCCACTTAACATGTAGCTTTTTTGTTTATCTTACCAAACCTGTCTCCCCTGTGTTTTCATGTATTCACCATTTAGTGTAACAGGACTCTCAACCAGAAGGTCATAGGTTCAAGCCCTGGCCTATCTGTAAGCACTCTGTCAGGCTACGCGCAGGCAGCGCACAGAACTCTCTACTCCCTGGCTCTGGTATCGTGACACACTCTGAACAAGACACCTGACCCATACCTGCTCCTTACTGTAATACTACAGTATACCTTACGCTAATACTAATAACAAATAATAACTGTAATTACTCTATGTTGCCTTGGATTAAAATAGATATCTGCCAAACTGTAATCTTACCTAACTCTGGAACCGACTTCTGCTGAGTCAATGAACAGAACACCCGGGAAAACAGTTTAGGACAAACTCACAAGACCACAAGCTGTGTCAGATTT
>JAODOY010005582.1:0-2500 GCA_025399855.1 Forbesichthys papilliferus | reverse complement strand
AGCCGCGGAAGGGTCACGAGCCATGAATTATTCAGGCCGGCTACGCGGTTTGCAGAGGGAGTTTTAAGTGGACGATGACCCCAGCGCGTACTCATTTACCCCCGCGCTTTAGCTAACAAGGCTAAGCATTCACCAGTTCTCCCGCTATCCTCAGCTAACAAGCTAATGGAATTTCAATCAAGGGGACGAGCTGAATGGCTTAGCGCGGGCGAGACTTGCGCGCTTGCCCTCTATATGCACACATCAGTATTCAATTAGCTCTCTGGGTGTTTCAAACTGGCCTTGTTAGGAGGTTGTGTAAAGCTAGCCAGACGGCTACAGTATCAACCAGGGCTCTATTAACACTCACCTATATCTGTATCACTATAATCACACGCTAGTATACCACGCAGCTAGCAACGAGAGCAGAACATGAATATGATAAATTGCAAATGTGCTATAGGCCACATGTAGGCTAGCCCAATAATTTGAAGAGCAATTACACAGTTCTGCAGTTATAGTGCTGTTTAGTGAGGGGGAGGTTTTTCCAGTGCATGCATCTTCATCACTCTTTGATTAGGGGAGGTGAGCTGTCTATAACATGGGACATTATAAATATGGATCCATGCCTGAGGTCACCGTAGTGTGACTTAACACTGCTGTAGGTTTACACGATGGACACGCACGCATGTGCCGTGTTTCCCACATATCCTAGCCTACATATCCAGCCTACAGAAAAGTGACCTCGACATGGCAGATATTTAAGTGATTGTTGTGACTTACAGTGTTGGGCAAGTTATTCAGGAATTGTAATAAGTTACTATTTACTTATTAATCCTTGAAAAAGTAATGATATTACTTTACTTTTTACTGGGTATTGAAAGTAATTAGTTACATTACTAGATACATTACTATATTATTTTCACAATCACTACCCTGTCTGGCCCCTTCTGAAAAATGACAACCTGTGTAGCCAGCTCATTATAGAATTGAATCCTTTTTATTGGAACAATAACTAAAAGTAGGAGTCAACAATAACCAAAGTTAAAACGTGCAGCCTCTTAAACCAGATGATTTGACAGGTCGTCTCAAATAGCATACCCTATGTAATGCTAGGATCAGAAATCTCTTTCTTGTAACGCAGAAAAGCAGCATTACATGGATTAGTAATTATAATATTATTACTGTTTTGGAAATAGTAATTAGTTACACTACTAGTGTAACTAATTACACCAGTAGTGGAAAAAGTTGTAAAAAAAGTAATAATGTTACAGTAACTAGTTACTGCCCAACACTGCTTGCAAATGTCTGTTATGTTTACATTGCAACAGTGAAGCCATAATGTTTGAGAGCCAACTAGAAAGGCTCCTGCAGTGGAACATTGTGAAATGGATTCATTTCTGTCTTTATAAAGCTGAAAGCAATTGATGTGTTTGGTGGATCAGCACAACAAACGCCAGAGAGCGGGCGGACATGGGCAGAAACACTATTCCAATCTGCTGTGCAGAAACAAAAGCCCACTCAACCTTGTTGAGGGAAACCGCCCGTCTCCACAGTAAATACTGATTCATTTGAATTCCAGATGAATAGTGACTGGACTGAAGGGGCATTGAAGGAATTGTGTGTATTATTGTGTGTATTATTCACAAAGGTAAAATAATATAATAAATAGATAAATGGCTGTAGGGTGTAGAGGCAAATAATGAATTAACTCGAAGGAGTGAAGTGTCCATTGAGATTGAAGGGCAAGCTGGCAAGGCTTGCGTCTACAAGAACAGTCCTCAGGACAGACGTGCAGCAGGTGCGAGAGCCAAGGTCTGTAGCTCGTGTTAGGCTCCGCCCACCAACACAGCTAGCCCCGCTCACCACAAACACTCAAAATTTTTTCAACCAGTCCTTATTCAACTTGAAAAGAACGCTCGGCGCCCGGTGAAGCCAGCATTGTTTTTTAATAGATTCTAATGGGACCGCTGCGTTTTTCTAGGCTTCTAAAAATGCCATGAGTGTGGCGTGACGCTGACCGATTTTTCCAAGGCGAACGTCGGGTAAAAAAATCGCTTTGGTGGACAAAGCGCTTAAGTCTAGGACTAGGCTTAATCCATGTCTGTGAAACCAGCCCATAGTGTTAAGGCCTCACTGTGTGCCCTGCTTTTCTCTGCTGGCTAAGTCTAGGCTAGGGCTAAGGCAAAGGCTAAAGCTAAGGCTAGAATAAGGCTAAGGCTAGCTAAGGCTATAACTAGGTTAAAGTTAAGACTAGGCTAAGGCTGGCTAAGGCTAAAGCTAGGGGTATGTTAAGACTGTATGTTATGTGTGGTATGTTAAGTCTAGGCTAAGGCAAAGGAGGCGCACGGTGTTGTTCAGCACGTCTGTTCCATGTGTCCAACATGGCCATACACAGTGTTGTTAAGCTCGGGTGTTCCATGTGTCCAACATGGCCATACACGGTGTTGTTAAGCTCGGGTGTTCCATGTGTCCAACATGGCCATACACGGTGTTGTTAAGCTCGGGTGTTCCATGTGTC
>JAODOY010005581.1:0-10319 GCA_025399855.1 Forbesichthys papilliferus | reverse complement strand
CTCTCTCTCTCTCTCTCTCTCTCTCTCTCTCTCTCTCTCTCTCTCTCTCTCTCTCTCTCTCTCTCTCTCTGTATCCCACGCTCGTCCTGTCATTATGTTGTGGCAGTCTGTGCTCTCCCAGTGGAGTGGTCCCTGTGGCTCGGAGCTATTCTAAAGAAGAGCTCTGAATGGCTCGGGCCTGATACCTGACGAGCCACGCTAAATAAGCAGCGCACGCCGGTCGCCACAAAAGCACCCCAAAGTCTCCCTCCCATGACTCGCTGGCCTTCGCTGGCCAGGTAATAGACCGCCCCGAGCCAGGTCACATAGACCAGCTGTGGGGCTGGAATGGATGCATCAGACCTCTCCCAGCATGTGTGACACGCCAGTGTTTTAGCTGTGTGTGTGTGTGTGTGTGTGTGTGTGTGTGTGTGTGTGTGCACGAGAGAGAGAGAGAGAGAAATCGAGAAAGAGAGACACAGGCTTGTTTATATGGGTGAACAAGCAGGCATATACTGGAAGTGTTAACAGAAATGTGTATAGTATGTATGTTTTGTCTTTGTTGATGTGTGTGTGTGTGTGTGTGCGTGTGTGTGTGCGCGTGTGTGTGCGTGTGTGTGTGTGTGTGTGTGTAGGTTTGCTTCATCATGACTACAATGTTAATAAAGCTCTGATCAAAGCAGACCACCGTCGGCCAGTGTTAAACCCAAATAACAATATAGTCTCAGAAAACCTCCAGACCATCTGCCGTTCACATCTGCTCATGTGTGAGAAAGGTGACGTTTCACGTATGAACGCTAGTCCATATGGAATAAAGGGCACCAAAGGTTGTCTATTGAAGTCTCCCTTTAATGTCTTAAAAGGGCTTTTATTATTTTATGTGAAGTGCTCCTTTCAGAGGTGTTCGGATCCTGTAGTAGTCCACGCTGTTCATCTTTGTTCTTCAGGTGCTAATGCCACATCTCCATCACTAGAAACAGAGCGGTCGGTCGTCACACACACACACACATGCATACTTGTTTATGATCGTTCCTTACCTGTAGTTTCTTCCCATTGAGCTAAACGACCCCTAGCAATTTCCGTCTTGATATTTTGCGGCAGAGGCAGTTTTTACAGATAAAGTAAATAGTGTGAAATAAATGGCTCTAGGCAAGGTTTCGGGGTGGAATCTAGCTGGTAAGTGCATTGCATTTATAGACCGTCTGTTCGTATTCCCCGTAGCACACTGATACAGACCACTCTGCTTACTCAGCCTTTAGCAAGTGCGGTAATTAGCGCCATTTTATTCAGATGGCCTGCTCAGTGTTGGTTTGTTTTGTTGTTGTTGTAGAGTGGGAACAAGGCCAATCAATGACCAACGTAAGCTGTTTGCACATTTGAAATAATGAGTATATACATGCGACAGGGGGAATTTGAAGTTTGAATTCTTATTCGCAGTTTTTTGTATGCGCTCGCCAATTCCCTCTAAACCCCTTTACCTCTTGGTATCATACCACTACAGGCAACCAAGATTAGTGAAATAGAAACAGAATGCCCTGCCCCAAGGGCTGCCATGTCCACGGTAGAGAGGAGGCAGCTTTTCACTTGCTATGGAAAAGACCAGCATATTTGAGAATAGTACAATGGGGCTATCCGGCTCAAGTCTCTGAAGGTTAGGCGCCATTTTAACAACACTTGCTCAAAGTCTTCTCTCAAAAGGCAGTAGTGTGCCAAAACGCAATAATATGGCATTAAACCCCATTTTTAAATATCCGTTAAAAAATGATATAGTTCCAGTAGGGCTGGCAATAGCACGTCGTTATTGTTTAATGAGGACTGAGCTATTAAGCGTTTTAGACGTTGCAGTAATCCTGTCTCATAAACAATGTAATTAGATGTTTATGCGTGCGTCCTTGTGTTTTTTAGATCGGCCGTGTTAGTGACTTATGTGGAATACAGACGCATCCTCATTAGGACTTACATTTTCTTAGGCTTTTCACGCATGTTTAGCAGTTAATTACCCTGGTCATTACACCCCGCACAGACATATGGCACAAACTTTAACTGGTGGTAGTTTTCAATCAGATATTTTGCTCTCCGTGTGTGCGGCCGCTTCTGCTTCACTCGGTGGGTACATAAAACGAGACATGTTGTGCAAGTTTGTTCAAAGGGAGTTTACACTCATACGTAGTTAAGCCTCCACCGACATGCCTTAAGTGGCGGGAACTCTTTGTAGCTATTTCAGTTGAGCGACATCGTTAAATACGCGGTGTCGCCTCCAGTGCCCAGCGTAGTTAATTTGAGCTCTGTCTTATGAGTGTACCGTTACGCATGCACAACTCTGAGACAGCCTTGCTGTCATGTATAACACCAGCACGTGCGTTCAACGTATTATCTAATGCATTATCCACACACTAAACACAAGCTGTGAAGTGAACGTTTACCTATTCAGCTACTGTATTGACAACTACTCTAATTGTAAGTCGCGTTGGATAAAGGTGTCTGCTACATGCTGTAGTTTATAAATGTAAATGATGTATCGCTTCCAGGTACTGTAATGAACACCTGCCCTGCCCACCGCACGTTTACTGGTCCGCCTGGTCGGCATGGGAACGGTGCACCGCGCCATGCGGAGGGGGCATCCAGTCGCGGCGCAGAACCTGCGAGAATGGCAACGAGTGCCCCGGCTGCGGTCAGGTACGGCAACAAAGACGGCTCATAAAACAGCACACGCACGCACGCACACACACACACACACACACACACACACGCACACACACACGCACACATCCTGTCTGTGTGGCCTCTCTGCTTGGCACTAAAGCTGCTTTAAAGGAACAGTGAGTGATGATGAAATAGGGCCATGCTGCAGTGCAAAAAAAAACCCCACCCACCCTCGGTATATTTATAAAGCAGCAGCCTTCATCACATTTCAACACGGCCTGTTTACAACGCGCACACGTACATTAGATGGATATGCATATTTTACACCATAACACATGCGCCTAAGCGCACATGATGCAAGACAGTGTGATAATGTGATCGGGGCTCGACAGCCTGCCTTGACAGAGCGTCAGGACCCTCGCGGTGTGACTGCTGCTATTTTCAAACACGCTTCCACGTCTGCCGCTGCTGTAAAAAGCTGAAGAGACGCAATCCCTCCATCCAAAAATGGATTACAGAATGTGGGTCATGGTCTCACAGATGCATTCGATTTACTTCTTTAAGTTTACAGTGCAGTACTCTGTGTATTTACTCTCTGTTGGGAATGTTTGTTGTCAAGCAGAAATATTCATGATTGGTTTTGAAATAAAATGCAAATACCCAACTCACACTAAATAGAAGATAAGAGATAAGAATAAAAAGATAAACCTTTAATTGTGATTAGCATTGCAACACGATTACTATTGCAAGTCTAGAAGTACAGTTGCAGGGAATGTTTTAGCACATGAAGATAAGCTTTTTGGCTCACAAACAAGGATAGTTAACATATAAGCTAACGTTATTTAAGTTGCAGCAATGAAAAACAAAAGACCAGATTACACTGACGGTAAAAGATACAACTTTTAATGTGCAGTTGGGTCTCCTGACCGGTTCACATTGATGCACTGGGTTGAATGTGTTGATCGCGTGTCGGGTAAAAGTATGATGCGTTGGTTCGGCCATATTTAGTATCTGTAAAGCCCAATACAACATTTGTATAGTACAGTATATATTTTTTATTATTTAGAAAATTTCCTTTGGCACTGTACCCTTGCCCCCCCCCTCTCCTTCTCTCTCTCTCTCTCTCTCTCTCTCTCTCGTTCTCCACCTCTGCCTGCCCGTGAATCCCTGTGTAGGAGGCGTGTCCTCCCACTCAAAGCAAAACACTCCATCATCATTGGAGGCGAAGGATATATGGTGTCCCGGCACCACACCTTTATATCCCAAATGTAAACACATTTTGGGTTTCATATCAAAAACATTTCCAAAAGGGTGGCAAGACCTGTCAAGCAGCACTGAAATATACAAATAGTGCTACAAATATTGCTGAAGCACGTCATCCTTCACTCTTACATGCCACACAGTTAATCTCCCTCAAGAAAAAACTCTCAAGGATGAGGACATTAGTGCCCTGCAGTGTATGACTGGTGTGAGAATGTTGATTAGAGATTCATAACTGGCGAGACCGGACTGCAAAAAAAGCTACAACTGCTTTCTACATGATACAGTTGCTACTTTTGTTCAAATGTTGAATGATTTTGTGGTACCATACATGGTAAATTATGTGTGTTTGTTCACACACATTACAGTTACAACAAGGGTATAGAATATTATACGGATCAAAATGTGACAGAGCCCATTTGAATGCAGCCTACTGTAAATTTCCTTCTCTTCCATAACTGGGTTTTGTTGCCTACTGTACTAGAATATTCTTGCCAGCGTGCGTGTCTAAAATGGCATGGTTTGCAGTAACCTATATCGCATTGCATCACGCTGCAAACAAACGCTTGAAACGGGTGCTGAAGCCTAATACGTTGACACGCACCTCACTCCTTTGCAGCTTTAAGATGACAGAATAAATGCTTTTGCATAATGATTATTATGAGTTATCCTAAATACAGTATAGACGCCATTTCTTACAAACGTACAGGTATGGCATCCTAGATTGCACAAAGCAGCTGATAATTGGCCACAAAACATTGGTGGAATCAGTACATAATGTAGAAAGCCTTGCCAGCCATTCAGTAGCAATTAAAAAAAAATCTACTCATCTAAGCTGCTCTTGTGTGTGTGCACCCACATCCACGCACGTGCGCACACGAGCACAATGATATGCACAGCTGATGGCAGCTGTCTCAATTATGTCACCATGCTGTCGCCATTATCCACAGCAGAGCATTTTGGGAATGTGAAAGGTATTTCCAGAAGCAACCCTGCCTGCCCTGATGCGCTAGAAGGGGAAAGCTGTGTGACCACCATGGGAATCTGTGCACCCAGCTTTCAAAAGGGAAAGCAGAGCTGCATTACTGATGCGTGTGTGTGTGTGTGTGTGTGTGTGTGTGTGTGTGTGTGTGTGTGTGTGTGTGTGTGTGTGTGCGTGCACGTGCTTGTGTGCCTTTTGGGGTTGTACAGAAATGTAAAGTATCTATGCTATTCAGAGATTAGGTGAGAACAAGGTTCTTGCCGTCGCATTAAAACAGACCAGGAATTGACTAATACAATTTTTTCTTTCCTGTGTCCGTTCAGAAAAGGCTTAAGGAGCTTTAACTTGTAGTAATATCGTGGATCAATACTTCATTGCTGTGTTTTGTCACATTCCCTTTCTTTTCCGTATTTCAATGACTTTTAAATCCTCCCCCTTTTCCTCGGTTTGGATCACAGCGTATTTCTCAGCTTTCTTTAGCCTTATCATTGACTTGCTGTCTTCAAACATTAATGGACTTAATTGCCTGTCTCTGCTATCAATGTTGGAATTACACACACACACACGCACACACACACACACACACACACACACACACACACACACATACACACACACACACACACACACACACACAAAGAGACTATACTGGCACCCTCTTTCCCTTATAAAAAATACTTTATTGGGGTCTGCCTGTTTAGCTGCTATTTCTGCACACTTACCCCGATCAGTGGCACGTTTTCCACCTTTCACATGTAATAAGGCCCTTAATGGCGCATTAAGATGCATTAACACCTATAGATGGCTGCATCGCATCTGCTCTATATGTTTGCGTTAAGTGAACGCAGCCATTTAACATCCACCTCGTGTTTATATTCACGGCGCGCCTACGCTGCGATCGAGAAAGATGAGAATATTTGCTGTTAATTTCGGAGATGGCCCCAAAATGTGGGTGAGATTGGGAAAGGGGGGGGGATGTTGGGTTTATGTGCCATCTGCCTGTGTTATCTCCCTACTTTCTCACCCAGGCATGTTTAATTAAAACAGACGGAGACAACACACACACACACACACACCCACACACACACACACACACACACACACACACACACAGATACACTTTTGTTTCCTTCACCACAGTTACTTTATTTGACTAGACACCCTGTTGAGACTTGACAAGACGAACATGGTGCACATCTATGGTGTCGTGCGTGTGTGTGCGTGTGCGTGCGTGTGTGTGTGTGTGTGTGTGTGTCTTGTAGCATCATGTGTTTGAGGTGTTTGGTATTTGCTTTTTTTAATTTGCTGTGCGTGTGTGTGAGTTCTGTATATACAATGACAGCCACCTGTGGAGGGCTTCAAGCATTTGCTAGACATTAATTGACAGCGGTGCGCCAACATCTGCCTGGTGTTTTAAAGACATCACTGAGAAAGAAATCCTCACATAATACTGCCGTAAAGTTAATCTTGAGCATTCTGCTCTCCTCCTGCTATATCTTTTATAAAATAATTACACAGTGTCAAGTCTTATGTCTTGATAAGTAGTTTATACATTCAATATCTGAGCGTTTTGCTGTTGAATCTCACCATTAAGTGGTACCCAGTGTGGGGTAGTCTCAGCCTCTTCCATCTATTAGCACTATATTAGCACTATTCTATCGTCTGATACATGTAAGCATGTCAGCACTATCAGGTAGTGGGGTAGAACAGTACAGTAGATAACAGTAGATATCCATATCCATAGCGAAGAGCCCTGGCACTCCGCTATAGTGCAGTGCTTTATGTACCTAATTTAAATCATGTGTCATTTATATCCAAACAAATTCCTCAGTATATGTAAAACACTGATTTGGTCATTGAGTTATAGTCGCCGGTCCCACACGCCAATCATATAACCTCCCCTGTTAAGTACAGTAGGCGGATCTCGACGCAGTTAGCCAGCGCTGCGTCTCAGACTTTATACAAATAAAGGATAGCCCTGCAAAACTAGGGGTTAACCAAGTATTTGCTCACCGTGTGGCTAAAATGACGCTTGATGACACACTATGCATTAAAATACACAAGGGTGCCTACTTGAGCATTGCTGATCACGCCACAGCAAGTAAGATATATGTGGATCATGGACTTAGGATCTAAATGTGCTAATGCAAAGGTTGCATGTAGCGTTTATATTTTGCTTGCTTGCTATTCCCATCTCTGTCTATGCTGGACGGTTGCCCCTGCCACAGGAGCCTTGGCTGTTCAAACAACAGCTTTGCATTGCCACCACAGCCCCAAATTCAGCAATAATGTGGATTTATCAGCACCACCTCCTGTCCGACAAAAACCACACGTCAGCTTCACTTGGCTAAAATCAAGACAAAAGACAGTAATCTTCGCAGGCATTAAAGCATTACGGCGCTTCATTTTCAATATTATGAAAAAAGCAATGTTATTAATAAGCCTATTTGCATAAGATGAATACTATTATTCATCTTAGTAATGTACTATATGAAAAGTCATGATGCATGCCTCGTTCTCCCAGCATTCAACCCTCCATATATCAAAGTTGCACTAACAAATAGAATATTAGGTCTTCATGCCTCACTAATAGCTTTAATGGTTATACCTATATTCTTCCTCCATATGGAGGGAGGGATGGAAGGAAGGAAGGATGGACGATTAGATGATAACTCCATTTCTGACACAATTATAAGCAATTTACTTTAATCTAATTTAATAATTTATAGGGGTTATACTGTACATGCCATTTACCCCTAATCAGGAAAGCTGCAGTACCCCCAATGAACTCTGGGAGCACCAAGATGTGAATATCTGTCTTCACTAAATTATACTGATATATAATAATAATAATATAATATAACACTGATCTGTGTTTGCTCTGAGATCTGCAGCTCAGGAGGCACTACCCAGTGATGTGCGTGCGTGTGTGTGTGTGTGTGCATGCATGCATGCATGTGTGTG
The DNA here is from genome assembly GCA_025399855.1 of Forbesichthys papilliferus. Classification (NCBI taxonomy): domain Eukaryota; kingdom Metazoa; phylum Chordata; class Actinopteri; order Percopsiformes; family Amblyopsidae; genus Forbesichthys; species Forbesichthys papilliferus. The sequence continues at coordinate 2,491 of JAODOY010005581.1, read as the reverse complement.
TGTGAGAAATATACAGTAGTTGTGTAGGTGTTGAGATATTTTGTACAGTATGTCTGTGTGTGTGTGTGTGTGTGTACAATATACAGTAGTGTATGTTTATTTATGATATATTTTGTACAGTGTGTGTGTCTGTGTAGTGTGCCTGGGGACTTGCTCCTAGCTGACAGCGGGTTCCATTATGAAGGTAAAATGGGAACTAGCACAGAGACCGTGCTTGGGGGGATGGAGAGAGAGAGAGAGAGAGAGAGAGAGAGAGTGAGAGAGTGAGAGTGAGTGAGTGTGTGTTTGGGTCCAGACTGCTTAATTGAACTGATTTGTCATGGCAACTTGAGGCTCAGACGACTCCGCCACAATAGATGGAGGTACAACCCCTACAGGGGATTAGCGCGCACACACACAGTACGCACATGGATACCTTCAGAGCTGGACGCAAATGCATGCATATACACACGTACACACAAACACACAGATTAATCACACATGGAGTGGGCACCTATCTACACGCACACATACATCTCTCCCACTCTCTCAGGGCCAGGTGAAGCCAAGGAAGGGTAATGATTGTAGGAGGCTACAGAGACATGGCTCCTGATTATTACCCACCTCCCACAGAGAGCCCCACACACACACACACACGTGCTCTATTTCACTCGCCCCTCCACTTCCAATATTAACAATAAGGCGACGCTGGCATTTGACTTGAGCTTCAAATGCCATCTGACGCTCTCTATCTCTATTTCTCTCCCTCTCTCTCTCTCTCTGTGTCTCTATATCTGTCTCTCTCTGTGTCTCTCTCTTTCTATCTCTATCTCTCATTTCTCTATCTATCTCTCACACTCTACAGTATGTATATCTGTCCCCCTCTCTCTCTCTATCTCTATCTCTCTCTCCCTCTCCCTCTCTCTCTCTCTGTCTCCATGTCAACCTACAACACACTGGGAATATAAGCAGGGCTGTCTGAGGAAGTGGAACGAGAGAGATGCCACCGTGCCATCACTCTGGCATACATTATGACCGCACAGCACATGCAGTTTTAAAAATAGCACATGCCTACGCATGCAAGCACACATGCTAACACAATGAACACAGGGGTTTTCTAATCGCGTGTGGTCAGTTTGGTGTTGTCTGAGGGGACCGGAAAGAGCCGGACTATTTTGTGTAATTTGTCTAACATGTTAATTTAGCCTCAATATATTAATTAATCGTGTAATACTAGCCAGTCAGACGGTCCCTCAGGATCGTCGTCTCTGACCTGCCCTACAACTCCGAGTCAAATAGCCAATCAAATTAGGGCATGTTAAAAGAAAAAAACTAGGTCAAGTGCAACAGTAACTGAAACTGAATGTTTAGATTGAAAGGAGTAAAGTCTGTCCAAAATAACAGTTGGAAAGTGGAATGACGTGGGGCCTAAATAGGCTACACACAAACCCATTTACCACACATGTGCTTTGGTCTACACAGATTTAACCACCAGCCACCTGTATGTGTTGGACAGTAAAGGCACTATTAAATCCCCACTCCAGTTCTCTGATTACTCCTGTGCTACAGCCAGGAACACATTATCTCACCACCAAATTGTGTTCTGTTGCCGCACAAATGCACTTGGGGTTGAGTGGGAATCAGCAAACTAATTGAATCCAATTTCCTGTTCCGCTTGGCACGTGTCGCATCTGGCTACGTTACGCCGCAATGTGTTGCAACTTCTGCTCCATTTCCTGAAAACAGAGATGCAGTGTTGCGAACTGTTTGCGAAGCCTTTTGTCAGTGCTGGATGTTTCGTTGTTAACTTTTTTTTTTTTTTTTTTACATTAGCCAAAAAGAAATAGAGTGGAAACTGTAATAATGTCTTTCAATAAGACTTCCTCAGCCTAAATATCTCGGAGGTGAAACTGGGTTTATTTCAGGTAGGTCTGCGTTTCCTTCAGGCCTCTCTAGTGTGTAGAACGAGCAGCACATTTGCAGTTCTGGCACATTGAAACTTGTGAGAGGGCCTTATTTCATTATGTGCTTGTCTGTGTGCACGTGTCTTGATACTAGGGATTGTTTTCAATACTGATTTATAGAGGCTGCTGTCTTATGTCGGGGTTCTCCACATCCCCTAGTTGACTTCTAATATGCATAATTCATAACTTTATAATAATATTGGAGAGAGATTTAAAAAACAACGTTCTTTTTTGCTTTAAAACAAAGCAATATAATAATATTATATAATTATACTTTAAAATTGATGATAAAGTTTTTTTTAATAGTATTCCGTGACTATAAAAAAATGACCCACAGCAGGGGTGCATTTTCAGGTAAAGACGTTTGTCCATACGCTTGTCGCCGAGTCACCTTAATAAAGAATACCATCAGCTGTCCATGCACACGCATTTAAATGATGTGTGCATTGTGCAGTATAGTATGTATACATCACCCTGCTGTTAGCTGCTTCAAATGGGGGGGGGGGGGGGGGTTTAACTGGGCGCCTTAAGAGACCTTGAGTGAGGTA
>JAODOY010005579.1:0-10320 GCA_025399855.1 Forbesichthys papilliferus | reverse complement strand
GAGAGAGAGAGAGAGAGAGAGAGAGAGAGAGAGAGAGAGAGAGAGAGAGAGAGAGAGAGAGAGAGAGAGATGGGGTATGTGGGTACAAGATGCATACCATACTGTATTGTTTTTTAGTATTGTACTGTCAGATATAACTCACATCTTGGAAGCCGTACAACTCCACTGTGACAAAAACTAATCACAGAGCCATACATACACAAATCATTGTCAACGTGGATTCCTGAATCAATTTAGACTGCAGGTAGCTTGTTTGTTTGGACACCAGTGGTGTTCTATTACTTCAAAGCAAACTACAGTATAGCTGATGATAGCTAGATGAATACGTCAGTCAGTACAGTATAGTAAAATCATAGTTTTTGTTGTTTTGTATGTTATGCTGACACTAAGAATAATATATAATTGTCTTTTTCTTATACTTTGCTGTATTCCCATGCCTTTCAAGGTTTAAATTCCTTCTCTATGTTGTCAGTTAAAAGTTAATATAAAGTAGGTACAGGGTTTGGAAGTAACTGGTTATAATAGGACTTGCAGAAGAAAAATGCATAAAACAATAGTCTGTTCTCATATTAATCTTTCATTAACATCAATCAATAATTGAAATAAAGTCCTACTTTAATCTGATATCCTGAGCAACATAAACAGTCACAAAAATAGAAAGATTTGGCATGGCAAAGCAATACATTTCTTTGGATGGCATTTCAAGAACAATGTTTAGACATGAAGTAATCTAGTCTAATAATTGAAAGTAATCAGATTATATTACTAAATGTAGGTAATCCCAACATCCTACATCATTGATGTAATTTTTGTCTGGTAACTACTAGTAACTGATTACATTTTAAAAAGTAACCTACCCAACCATGAGTAATAATGATGCTGTTTTACATTTTCAGTACCACGCTCAAATTTACAATTGTGTTGGTTTCCAGGCCAGGGCAGTACAGACACACGTATTTGTGTTGAATTCCACACCTGGAGAATATTTTAGGATTAGGAAAGAGGAAAATGTACAGCACGCATACTGTATGACCGTGTGGGACTATTTCATCCATAACACTGTTAGAAAATGTATCTTATTGCTTTTATACATCTTAACCAATTTATGTTATACTTGTGTTAGATGGCCTTAAGCCATATATATTACGCTAATGACCTGGGAACACAGAGCCCAACTGCTGACCGGTCAACCATTGTGTTGATGTTAAGTATGTCTTCCTCTGTGTTTACCATCCCCTTTGGTTTGTTTAGATTACCTCTTCTTATCTATCTCTGTAAACGGCTCTTCAAGCCACCCCCTCTTGTGTATAAATGTTTTCTTAATGTCTCAACTAAACTAGAGGCATTGTGCCATTCATGCTCTATGCTGCTTCTCCTTGGCCAAGTCTCATTAAATTACATTTAAGTAAGGCAACTGGACTCTAAAATGAATTATTTTATCTATCAAATACTATTGCATTATACTGTAGCAACAGAAGTCCCACCCAATTCCCAATGTTTCTGCCCCAGCTCACTGCTAATGCGTGAAACAGTTGTACAGGGAGGGGCAGGGAGCGCTGTGAGCAGAATGCAGATACTCAGCTCATACGTGTATTTTAAATCAAAACAACAATGTTTTTGTAATGCTGGTTTCAACCACAAGGGCAAGAAATCGATGAATGCGCCTTTAATTACAGCAGACAGGTGTAGTAATGGGCATGTCTATTAGGCTGTAATCCTAAGAGTGGCACAAATTGGTTATATCCTTTTCAGTAGGAGGAACAGAGATTCGCATGGATCTTTGTAATGTGACACATGTATGTGACCCTTGGTTGGCATTGTAAGGGATCACAGGAAATCAGGCCTGATCCCCCAATGATTGACTTATTATCAAAACTAAAAACTAGTGTAAATAATGGGGTAATAATTCTACCCATTAGCTACTGGTGTACAGTCTTAGCAAAGAAGAGAATGATGAAGAGAGAGAATGATCCAAATCAGGGTCGGACCTGGAGGTGCAGGGTTGGTGCCTGCCCATCCAAATGTAAACATGCTGCCCATGCAAATGATGGATTGTTGTTCTGGCCAGAAGCATGTGTAAAGCTGTAGATTTGTATGTATAATTTGTAATGGGTCGGTGATGACGGGTATCACCGTTCCATCACACTTCGCGGTTTTCTATTTTTATCTGAACACATCCTGGTCTCTTTACTTTGTTTTGTGATTACCCACACCTGGTTTGAGTGTCCCTGATTGTCCACACTAAAAATAACCCCTGTTTCACCTTGTTTTTGCTGTTTTGCTGTATAGATACAGTATGCCTACTGTATCTATTTAGACACGACCACTATCTTCTTTTAAATTATATAAGCATGTACAGTATGTTGGGTATATGGAAGAGATGTGTTAGTTAGTTACTTATTTAGGGTATTGTCCCCAAGGGGAAATTATTTTCCACAGCCTATATATAGTTTTTACATCCAGCAGCAATAATCTTACATCAAACAACCTACGACAGTAAACAGTGTGTAAAATAAAATAAGTAAAACAATTATAAGCCTACTTATTTCCTGACTGTGGAAGCTGGTTTAAATAGCTCTTAAAACAAGCCCTTCTACACCTCAGGGACCTGTACATTATATTGACGTATTAGTGAGTGGGTGTGTGGTGTCTGTTGAGGTTTCAATGTGTATGATGGCCTTACAGTTAAGCTCTGATAGGTTAGATATGTGCAGCCGTGTTTGTGATACGTGTTGGTTTTAAAGGCTGTGTGACAGGCAGCATGTTGAAGAAACACGTAGAGCGTCTGGAAAAAACTCTGGTACAGCAGTAATAGGAGATAAGGGCGACACAGAGTCCTTTGACAGATGGCTACTAGTCTTTGTTGGCTGTGTTTTGAATTTCATTGGTGCAGTTTAATGTTTAGTTTATTGTCCAGTGTATTTAAAGCTGTCAACAAGTTCAGCAATACTAATACTAATACTAATACTAACCTAATACTATGCATTTAGTCTTCTTGACATTAAGATGAAGTGGTTATGCTCACATCACTGGGAGAAGTGAGCAGCAGTGTTATGGTAATCCAGGACAGAGTGGTTGTCTGTGAGGAGGAGCGGCAGTGTCATTTGAGCAAGTGGTGGTGGGTGAGAGAGGCTGGTGCAGTCACTGGTGTGTCGTGTGTATAGAAAAGGGCTCAGCATACATTCAACCTTCGTTAAGTGGGACCAGCCAATGAGCAAATGTTGCTGACTGACTGACTGACTATGTTAAATAGTCCATGTATTAAACTCTAGACAGTAGGTGGTGGTAATGTACCATGTAGACAATAGGTGGCGGTAATGCACCACGTGCATGAGTATTGCCCAATTTTTTAACTGCTGGTATTACCCAATGGTGTTAGCTCATGCTCACAACCAACTGAACTAGGCTTGATTCGTGACTTGTTTGTGACACCTTCAAGGACAGCTATGTAACTGGCAGCTACCAGCAGATGGCAGCATGGATCAATATGCTTTTTACAATAAACAGACTATACAGTTTTCAAAAAGAGTATAAATAACTATAATCTCTTACCCTCTTCTGACCTTTTTCTAAGGGAATGGTAGTGGCTACATTCAAGTGCAGTTTAAAGGATTTATTTGAATTTATCAATTGACTTTTACCTTACTTATATCACTCTAACAGGACAGGACAAAGGCTGGCATGTTTGTGCATGCCCTGCCCTCAATCATGTTCCACATCACAATGAGCACAATGTTTGGTGGGTAAATAGTACGTACAAATACATTTTCTTATTTAAAACTAAGAAACTTGTGGACCATGATTCAAACATTAAAAACATGTTAATTGGGGGTCTGGAAAATGTAAATACCAAATTTATGCTTTTGTGTAACTATTGTACTAAACTTTTTTGACAGTAAACACTAGCACAATTAGATTCAGAAGAGTTTACTATTAAAACAAATGTAATGTAATAAGACACCATGAAACTATGCACTGACAGTGATTGAAGGCTTATAATAAAATACATACACTGTCAGGATGTAGCGATGACTGGTTGAGTGAATTTCAGGTGAATTTCACGTCAATCAAAGGGTCTATAATTAGTCAACTGTCTTTCCAGCACAATATCAGTGCTAAAAAAGACCAATTAAACACACAACATGTCAAACATTGACACAAATGGGTTATATGGGTCTCTGTTTTTTTTTTAATTTAGCAGTTTTTTAAGTGAAGAAATTTATAAAGAAGTGCAGTGACTTAAGAATGGATTCTTAGAAAGTACAGGCATCTGCAGTACAGTAGTGGCTGACAAAGTGGGTTCAGGACTCCATTTGAGAAATATTTGGGTTGGTCGCAAGCTAAAGTAGAAGCAACCTTTGGGGCTCAAAAGATTTGAAGACTACTCATCATTGTGCATAACATAGAAATTATACAGTACAATCTAATTAAAATGTAGTTTGAGATTGCATAAAACATGGTTTTGACACCTTGCTCATCTTTCAGGACAGATCAATCACCTGCTTCTGTTTTTTATTAAAAAACGAAATAAAATAAAAACATTAGGCTATTTTACAGTAGGTTCATTGCATGAATGTTCATGGCATGCTACTTTATCAAGATAACATTGGCAATGATTTAAACTGAAAGTTTCTACATTACATCACAAACAATGACACTAGTACAGTATATGCTGAAATAAACAGGACTCGCTAGAATCTGAGCCACCCAGTCTGTTCATTGAAAGAAATCGCCTGACACCTAAATGCGTTGTCAGACCTTTGAAAATTGGCATTTGTGCTTAGTGGGCAGAGAAAGCAATTCTCTACTTGACAGCTTTTTCAAATGTCACGTCAACACTGTTAAACTGGTATAGTCAAAGGTATGACAGATGTATGCTTTTGGTTTAATGTGAGGTACACTGTGTTGCCAATGTACTGTAACTTCCTCTCCAGCTGTTATGATTGTACTGCTAGCATTATTTACACAGCAGCTATTACATGATATTGACCCAATGTGAATAAATATTCTAACTTCTCTACAACTCAAATGGAGATCTTGATGTAAAATATGATTGAGAATCATTTCATTGTATCAGATTACGCCTTACTGCTTAAGACATAGGACTTTTTTCTCATATCGTGTGTACAGTTGAACAGATTTGAATGTGTAAATGTCATAATTTATTGCATAATCTCTGAAGGCAATGAAACCAAGACAAACCATAATTTCATATGGCTGATTGTTTAGAAGGGTGCCATGAATGTGAGATAGTGTGAGATCTTCAGAGCAAACAGTGACGTGACAATATACTGTATGGTACTTCATTCAGTAATCAATTAAACATGAAGTCACAAAACAACAATGGGATTAATTGAAAAAACACAACTGGTGTTATGTCTGTTAAAGACCACAAAATTTTTGGAAGTTTTGAACCCCCCCCCCCCCCCGTGTCTCCTATTAAACTATTTGCCAGACATTTGCTATAACATGAGTTAAAAAAGCACATCAGACAGGTTGAATGGCAAAATGTACATATATAGACATATCATGCCTTTTGTTAGTAGAAAAGTCTTTGTTAGAAAAGAACCACTTCTTACCCTCACATCGAATGTTTTTGTAGCAGAAGAGCAGCACTCTGATGGCTGATAGGGATTGAGTTTCTCTTGGTCACGGCAGATTAATGTGCTCACACAGATCTACTGCTTTGAAGATGCAAACAAAGTGGATTTTCATTTAAGCAAAATGTGATTTCACAACGCTATTAACAAGAATCTTTTTTTATCTATAATGAAGAGTGGAATAACTCCCACATTCTAATGGTGGAATACTTATACTGTAGGCTACTACAGTATATTCATAGTTTTGTTGTCTTATTGGCTGATATTAAGCAGTGGTTATCAAAGTATGAATAATTACTATTTTACATCTGTTATTGCATACACTATATAACATATTGATATATGTTCTTTAAAATGCTAGTTTTAGTTAGCCTATATGTTATAGGTTAAAATAATGCTAATTGGTCTCAAATTGTTAACCGCTGCTTTTTGGGAGTTGTGGCTCAAAAAGTTTGACAACCGCTGACAGAGAGTGAGGGTTTACAAACTGTTGGTTTTGTTAATGTCCCTTGTGGTTTTATCTCTTCACCTGATTTGACCTGCCAAGTGGTGTTTACGAGGCGGCCTGACTCTTATCTGCTCTCCCAGCGTTGGCATATCAAATCTGAGTCAATATCCCGAGGCAGTGCAAAGATGAGGCAGCCACCAGCTCCATTGCCAGTTGTAGCCCATAGGCCTACAGGCAAAATGAACAGGTGAAACAATTCCCCCTGATTGACCACAGCCAGGATTTGGACCAAATTGTTTTGTAAGGATTTACTATGGAGGTCCATTTGGTTTAAGTAGGATTTAGATCCTAATATTACTTTGTAATTGCCTGTGGGACAAATTAAACTGTTACTCACAATGTTATGCTATAGTAGGCAATTTATTAATTCATGACATGTATAATATTAGTTTAAGCTTTAATTCAGAATGAATATTGCATTCATTCAACGGTATTTGTTGGATTGTTAAATTATTGTACATTGACATAAGGATAAAGTGCCAGATTGCAGTATTAAGGTTTAATCTGAAAATACACCTAAAAATCAAACTCCAAAAAATAACAGCAGTGTTTGTCTTATCAGGACACAATATGTATGAGAAGGCTTGATGTGTGCTTTTATAAACACATAACCAAAACTATTCTTGTTTTTATCTGTGGATCATTATCATAGCAAACGCAAAGAAGGTATTGCTATTGCCCATGCCTCACTCATCATACTGTTACACACAGTACATTGATGTTTCTTAATCAAATAATAATCTTCTACTGCTGAGAACCTTCATTGGAGGATGTGACTCCTCCATTTGTTGTCCACAATTGCTCTTGTGGTTGAACCCATTTGAAGCTCACCTACAATCACTCGCATTTTGTGCTTCATGAACACTTCTATACCTAAACGGTGAGCAGGCATTTGCAATTCTTTGTAATTCAATCAATGAGATTACCTTTAAGCAATTCTCTAGGGCATATTCCCAGCAGGTGCATTGCACAAAGGGTGTTGCTGATTCATGATCAGTCAATAACATCATATCACTCGCTAGTTCACTTAACGTAAACCAACTAGACTTTGTTTAATGTGGAGGCTACAGTATGTCAACAGTCCCAATAGACAGGGAATATATGGCTCCACTGGGGATTGTTGATGTGAATCCAGATGTGAGCGGATGGTTTAAGGTAGCCATAAATCACTTTTGGGGATTGAATACAACACATGCAACTGCTGTGCTAGTTTGTATACACCATTAAACCTGCATGTTCTCATCTGCTGCTCGTGTAAACAGACAAGGTAAGAGTGCAGTATGTCAAATACATGTTGGTTCTGCCTCAAACAGCTCTCTGATTCTGACTTGACTTAATATGCATATACTGTATGTAGCATGCGGATAGGAAGGATAAGAAACACAGCGTACGTTAAGGCCAGTCTAATTGCATATTTTTCTTATTGTTGCTTTAAAAGAGTTCCCTTTGCAGTATATTACTATACTACTACTACTATATTAGTATATATTACAGTTTCTTTATGAACATTGACAATCTATGTGTCCTCCCTAAAATACAGCCTCTTTCCTTGGAAGCATACTGTTTAAAATGTGTACAGGTGGTTGGTTTGATCCCCAACATCCCTCCCCATCCATACTTAATCGCCATTGTTAAATGAGCAATAATTAATAATCTCAAAAGTGTTAAGCTCTAATCATCAATACAGTTATATGAATTCATGATTGATATATCCCAGGGATATTTCCTGAAGCATATTGCGTACCGAAGTCCTATAGAAAGTAACTGGTTCAGTATGTTGTCATTTTCTTGTCTTTTTATCTGCTCCGCACTGATGCACGCAGAGAGAAGGTAAACATCTGTCCATGGCATACACATCTGCAGAGCGCTATCCAGTAGAGCTGGCATACGTTTCCCCTGCAGAGGCAGATGGTGTGGTTAGTGGTGTATGCATTCCACACAAGCACGCACGCACACGCACACAGACTGACAGTAGGCTCATGCATTGATTTGGGCACTATAAAGGAAACAATATTTAACATTTTGCTAGGTATTTTCACAATTTCCCCGATACTGTAAGAGCCTTATGCTATGATATCTTTTTTCACTAGCTCAGAAGATTAATAATTATATCAGCATCACTTTGCACCATAACAGTGAAGGTTTTGGAAGCGTTGCTTTTGGCATTTTGGAAAAACACCAGTAACAAAAACCTAATATTATACAGTGTCTTGCTCCATCGAACGCAAAAAGCTCACTCCATCTGTAACGCCCCCCTATGCCCTCTATTCAATATAATGGGATAAATGTATGGCTAATATATTTAGAATATACTGTATGAGTTGAACAAAAAAATACACCCCCTGTCATGAACTGAAAGACTAAAACTGTTTTTTGGAGCGAGGCTAAAAACATGTTTATATTGGCTGTAAAGTTGGACATTTGAACATTGGAGTCTATGGGATTGACTCCCTTTTGCAGCCAGCCTCAAGCCGCCATTCGATTAACTGCAGGGGTTGGCACTTCCGTGCTGTATTTATTTCTCAGCACCGGAGGTTCCCGCTTAGTGCATACATGTATATGGACATTCAGAGCTGTTTGTCTTTCTACTTAAACTGAATCTGATGATTTCTGTTAGTCGCATTAAGAGCAACGCACAGACATTAGTCTTTTGCAGGGTCGGCATGTTGCAATGCTAGTAAACGTACTGCTTCGACTTGAAATCAATGCCATTAGAGAGAGACTCGTACTGTAGGTAAAACAATGTATCACGCTGTGTATGTGATACTGCACTGGTGTGTAATGCAAGAAGAGCTCATAGAAGTTAACGTGTAGCACTAACGTATCACACTGTAACCAAAGAGGACACACTGGTTAGAATAGTGAGCATATAGCCATGAATCACAAACTCCCATCGCCACTCTGAAAGGTGCCCTCCGTGGTGCAAACACAATTTAGAGTGCTCTGCAATTACAATTAGGTCATTTAGCGGACACTGTTATCCAAAGTGACTTCCAATGAGCAGGTAGGCGGTTGAACAGTAGGTAGCCATCTTGCTCAGCGATGCTTGCAGGTAGGCCAATTCCAGGTATTGAACCTACGACCTTCTGTCTGTGAGGAAAACACACAGGCCACGACTCTACTCTTCACAAAGTGTCTGCATCAGAGGGCTGCATCAGAGCTCATTTACTGTATAGAGAAGGAATTGTACAATGCTTTTATTGATCATGTGATTGACTACAGTCCCTATGGGGTCATAGCAGCATAGTGGTTTGCTTTATGACACCAAAGCCAAGAGTCAAGGCTTGACTCCACCAACAAACTCTTCAATCTAGTGTACAACTCTTCAATCTAGTGAGGCCAGTCTAAGATTTCTTGGTTTTAATTTCAGTTAATTGGGGTTTTGGGATATTGTTTTGCGTTTTGAAAAGATAACTGTAGCTTTTTGCCATTAAACAAAAACATTTACCCACATGTGACGTTCTTGTTGTTTTGTAAGCTTTTAGACTAACAAGTAGCAAAACAATGCTTTGAGTTAAAAGTGAAAATGTGATAGGCTTTGAAAACAAGCTACCAAGGGAAGTCATTTACAGTCTCAATCAGGGGACTATTTCTGCAATATTATAGTTACTACTGCATTCTCTGTAAGGCCAGAAGATTCCCTGATGTATCAATTGAGCAATTGTGGTGTGATTTTCTTCCTTAAATTTGAATCCAAAGTTGAGAGAGATGCAAAACAATGTGCAGAGAATAATTTTCACATGCTGCATATAAAGCCCTCATTTGTGGTCGCACTATAAAAACTGTTAAAACACTGTTTCTGTTTAACACCTTTTATTTCACAGCTGGCTATGATTTATTACTTATTGAACTGGAAATGTATTATTATTATTGGCCTAAATTGTTTTATCTTTTAATGTGACAGCTAAAGTTACATTAATGTTAGGTTTTCATAGGATTGTTTACATTTTGTATTGACGTTTCTATGAAATACGTCATGTCTATGTTTCAAACCCATCCATCCATCCATCCATCGTTCTCCGCTTATCCAGAGTCGGGTCGCGTGGGCAGCTGCTTCAGCAGGGAACCGCAAACCTCCCTTTTCTGAGCCACATTGGAAAGCTCTGACTGGGGGATCCCGAAGCGTTCCCAGGTTAGTGTGGAGATATAATCTCTCCACCTGGTCCTGGGTCTTCCCCGAGGCCTCCTCCCAGCTGGACGTGCCTGGAACAC
>JAODOY010005578.1:0-10320 GCA_025399855.1 Forbesichthys papilliferus | reverse complement strand
CCACACTGGCCTGGGAACGCCTCGGGATCCCCCAGTCAGAGCTTTCCAATGTGGCTCGGGAAAGGGAGGTTTGGGTTCCCCTGCTGAAGCTGCTGCCCCCGCGACCCGACTCTGGATAAGCGGATGAAGATGGATGGATGGATGAAATGGTATCATTACCATCACAAAGTGCTTCTGAGCAGTGCATTCATGTGACTTCATTCATGTGCGCGTGTGCGTGCATGTCTGTGCGTGTGTGTGTAGACCATGCCCATCTGAACCCAAGCAGCTGAAAGCCACAGCGACTCACACTGTGATGAAGATGGGTCAACGCCTCCCAGGAAAGATCAGTAAGCACCTCCCTGCCTGACTGCATATGCTGATCCTACCATTTCTATTCTTAGATGCCATTGGAACTATTTGAAAAACATACTTTCTCAATTTAGCTGGTTTGATCTTCTCTTCACTTGATGATTTTGTCTGACCGGTATTTCTCCGTGCTCGCTCACTGCAGTCACGTCACTAATAGTTAATGTATCAAGCTAGCTAGCAGCTAAATGCCTAAAACCTGCATGAAGTGATTGGTTCATGGCAGATTGACGTGATGTGTCTCGATCAAATGAGAGGTTTTGTTGGCCAAACGCTGAAGTGGGTAATGGACACAATATCTGCTTTATTGGCGCAGTAGTTGCTATAGACAGATATTAACTGATATTTATATATTTATTAATATTTATTTATTACATATCTAATCAATTATTTTGCGGACCCCACTTTGAGAACCACTGCCCTATATGGCCCCTAGGTGACATCTAGGTGACCCCTGGATGACCCCTGGATGGCCCCTACATGGCCCCTAGATTATATAAGATGACCCCTAGAAGGGGCCTTAAATGATGTGTCTGTGCGTGCGTGCGTGTGTGTGTGTGCATGCAGCCCTGGAGCTGACCGACCAGTACGGCAACCTCACCAAGGGTCTGACTCGCTCCTGTGTAAAAGAACTGGGCGTGGAGGCAGAGGGCCTGGACAAGACGAGTCTGAATGTCACCTGGGAGGTAGGACCCCCATCCTTCTTGTGAGGGAAGGCACTAGAAATCTCCAACCCTGGTCCTGGGGACCCCCCCTGCATGTTGTAGATGTCTCCCTGCTCCAACCCTGGTCCTGGGGACCCCCCTGCATGTTGTAGATGCAGGTCCTGGGGGCCCTGCATGTCCTGCTCCAACACACCTGGTTCACATGAATGCTTCGTCATCTAACGACCCTTTCATGTGAATCAGGTGTGACTCAGCGGAACACATGTTGCAGGAGCGGCGGGAAATGTGCAGAAACTCAGTGTGAGCGTGATTTAAGCTGGCTTCATGTGCTTGTCGGAGAGTCCTATTTGCGAGTACGGCGTGTTGAAGTGCTTTGTCATCTTTGCTGTCTAGCTATATGAAATTAAAGGGTTAATGTGTGGCAATGCACACGTGTCTATCAGTGTTCCAGATCTGTGTTTGTACCCCCCTGCTGGAGCTCAGCGCTCACTGAGCTCCACGCCAACCTCTGCCCCTTCAGGAGAGGAGCTGCATCGCCGTGGTGACAGGCGTGCAGTTCCGACTGGACAGCCCCGGCGTCAGGGAGCTGAGCTTCACCCACCGGGACCTGGTGGCCCAGGTCATGCTCAGGGTGACCGCCGGCCCCCCCAGCATGCTGAAGCTAACAAGTGGGCCGGAGCAGGTGGGGCGGGCTCCTTCTGTTGACTCCCCTTTATCTCCCCCTTATCTCTACCTTTCTCTGGTTTCTTCTGACCTTTCCCAACATCTTTATGACCTCTTCACATTCTCTCCCTGATCTGTCCTTATTTTGGAAAAGTATATTTAGACCTAGAAGGCATTTAATTCCCTTCAAGGTATAACAAACATAAGCCCCTCACTGACTTAGCTAACGTTCCCGCTAGCATATCTAGCTAACGTTAGCTGGAACATTATTGAATCACAATATTAAAATTAATCATTTTAGTTGGCCTTTCTAACGAGGTGATTACAAGCGCAGACAGATGAACACAATGACGAGCAAAACAAACGTGCGTGGAGACGCGATTGGCATTTAATAATGATATAATGATATTGGAACAAAACATAAAACACATAGCTACAATAATATCTAACATTGCATCCCTCCAAACCCACATTACCCACACAACTTGAAGGTGAAATGAATACCGGGAGTGGGCTGTTAAGTCCGGCGTGCCACTGGAGAGCGTTCGATGTGGTGATGGCTGCACGTCTGAAAGACGGAGCTTACTTATCCACAGTAGAACTGAACTGTGAGAAGGAGCACCACCCCTATGGCGATACTGACGTTAGAGCCAACAGGAGAGACCGTTCATTTGAATGCAGAAAGCAGACCGCTCCGCAGATGTGAGACTTCGTGAAGCACGGGCGGTAATGATAATATAACGAGAACATATTTGCAAGTCACACTGGTGACTAGTTCTAAAATGTAGTCGCACTGTCTCCACAAATGGTCTAATTGCGACTAATTGGTCGCAGTCTGGAGCCCCTTGCCCTGATCTCTCTCTGATCTCCCGTTTGGTTTCCAGTGCGTCTCGGGCGATCAGATCAGTAAACGGCCGCCGAGACTCACTGCGATCCGGTCAGAGCTGTAACCCTCTCTGCATCCCGTTTCCATGGCAGCCTCTGCAGGTGCTGAACGAGCAGGGAATCCCCACGCCGTTCCTCATCCAGCTGTGTGACGACTGGGGCAACGCGTCTCCTGACCAGCGGGTGGTGGTGTCGCTCAAAACCTCCTCTGTTGCCCTCACGGTGAGGCGTGAGCCGCTCGCACGCACGCACGCACGCACGCACGCACGCACGCACGCACGCACGCACGCACGCACGCACACACAGGGCCAACAGCAGAGATGCGTTCAGAATTGGTAAGGAACATTTTCATTCACACACCGATGGTAATTGCTGCTATGCAAGGAGCGACCAACCTCCAGGAGCACTTTGGGTGGAGCGTCTTCTGCTCAAGGACACCTGAGTTAGCTGGGGTCAAACCAGCGACTTTTGGATCACCTATCGCCCCGCTCTACTAGGGCTGTGCGATAAAGCGATATATATCGTTTTTATATATTTTCGTCATTTGGAGTTCATATTTTGTGTGGATTACTCTTGTTTGCTTTTTAATAGCAAGGCTTTTATTGTTGCACTTTCAGTAACGTGTAGTTTTCGTCAGCTCTCTTCCCCCCTGAGCTCCGTGTGCGTATGAGTGGAGTGAGCCATGCCCGCCCCACAGTGGAGAAGAGACACGGCGTAGTGTCTGTTGATCAATTAAGTTTACCTGCCAGCCAAAAGCGTGGTGCATCGCCAATGCTACTGCTGCAAAGTAAACAAAACGCGCTAGCTAGCTACCTGGCAAAACACATGGACATTACATTCGGGACATACAGCCTAACCAGGACATAGTTAAAGACTATGAAAATGTTTGATTTAATTTCCTACCTCTGTATTTTGTTTCTATGTCTGGCAAGCTCCTAAAATATCCAATCTTTCAGACGAGTTATCTTAAAGAAACCATGATTGCCATGTTCTAGTCACGTTAGTAAACAATCAAAAATGTTTTATTTAAAATCAATGTAAAACATTTAGTTTGGGGGGTCATTGGCTTTATTTACAGAACTTGCTATAACGTGATATGTATAGTTATCGGGATATAAAATAATCTATATCGCCATTCTGAACGCACCTCTGGTTTATACTGTTATCCATCATGGCCAAGGCAGGCGGGGTAACGGGCAGCAAGGCAGCGATGTAACCAGGGTTGCTGCTGCTATTGCTTGTAGAAGGTTCTTCTATATATTAATCACTACATTGTTGGGTAGCTTCCTGGGGGATCTTTTACTTTAAATTGTCAAAATTATTGTTTCAGGTTAAGTCAAACGTCAGATCCCAGCCCGTAGACTCTGAGGGGAAGGCTTCTTTTGTGGTGGAGAGCGTTAGCGCTCCAAAGTAAGTCACACCTACCTACACTTTACGGCATTTGGCAGACACTTTTATCCAGTGGCTTGCATGTGGTACATGTGTCAAGCATGTGTTAAGCAAACAATATTATATCAGAATAGTTACAGCATCATGTCTACTACTACTTATTAGTGATGGTCGTGGTTTTTTTTTACAACCCGTGCCCACCCGACCCGTTATGAGAGCCATAATCGTCATCCTTTTCAGGAAGTGTGCTGTCTTAACTGATGTGGTTGAAAGAAAATCTACTCTTTCCTGATGGAAGTTAGGATCGGATCTTATATGATTAAGATATTTGCTGTATTTAGGCTTCTAGCAATTATTTGAGGCTTTAATTTATGTATTAATTATTTCTCGTGTGCAGTCAACGCACACGCACGTCCGAGCGATCAGTTTGCACATTTACGTCACACACACCGCCCTCAGGCTGCTGCCCATGCACACGGCTTATAGCTTCCATGCTAGCTAGCTAGCTGCTGCTTATGCACCCAGCTTATAGCTCGTTTGTTAGCTAGCTAGCTGCGGCACACATCTAGATAGCTTACCTAGCCAGCTAGCTGCTCATGCACACGGCTTCTGGGGCAGCCAGCTAGTTATCCGCGCTAGCTAGCTAGCTGCACACGCCGCAGTGTGCCGGCCTGCCGTGACCTGTGACCTCTCTTCCAGAGGGGAGTACCTGCTGCTCTTTAAGGGGTCCTTCAACCAGAAGCCCCTCCCCGGCCCGTCCGTCAAGCTCACAGTGATCCCGGACCCCAGCAAGCCGGTCCGCCTGGCGGTGGATCACGATGCCTGCACCGGGCTGCCTGCTGGCGGAGTCTTCCCAGGTTGGTAGTGGGGGGCCGCGCCATGGCAATGTGGTCTACACTGTGTGCAGGCTGCGACATAGCGTCGTGGTTTAAACTGTGTGTGTGTGTGTGTGTGTGTGTGCGGGCAGTGTTCTCCATTACCGTGGTTTCGGATGAAGGGAGCCCCGTGAAGAACATAAACCCGGCTGCAGTGTCCATGTTCCTGTTCCCGTGGCGACAGGAGGCTTCGCCCACGCCTCCGACCACGGTGAGCGAGTTGCTAAAGCTTCCTGGTTTTCATTTGCAGCCCGGATGTTGTGGACCAATCACACTTTGAGCAGGCTTTGGTCGTCCACGAGGAGAGCAACAGAGGTGGAACACATTAGCTGAAATGCAATCTCGGAAAATAATGGGCAATTCATATGCAGATATGTTTATAGAGGTTAGCTGAAACCTCTTGCCTTCACCAGCTAGCTTTGTATTAGCCAATTGGCTGCTTTGGCGTAAATATTGGCCCAAGTCCACCCGTAGCCAATGGGTTCCCAGATTGGGAAGCTGCCACTCGTTCCAGGGTGGGCGGGGCCAGTGTTAGCTTGTTAGCTTCTTGACGCTCACACCAGCGGTGTGCCCACTTCTGTCTTCTGTCTCCAAGGCAACACAACTGAAGTGCAGCAAGCCCATGGCGGGCCAGAAGGACGACTGTTTCCACTTCAGGTGAGAACGAGTTTGTGACCCCTGAACCCCTGACCTGCTTCTGACAGTCGGTGCTGAGGTGTGCGTGTGCGGGGTCGTTGCAGGGAGAAGGTCATCCCAGAGCGAGCAGGGAAGCACGTGGTCCAATTTTCTCTGAATGTGGACACAACCCAGATCCTGTGGAGCGACCAGGTGGGTCACGGCACAGTCACTGTGACATCCTAACTAACAAAATCGTTGTGCGCCTTTCCCACAATGCACCAGATGTAGGACGCCGCTAACGTTGGCTTGCTAGCGTAGGCTGCTGTTGTCAGCGCTGTACCCTGCCCCATAATGAGAAACAACACCGCCAACGTTGGCTAGCCATTGAAAGTGTCTTTGGTACTGTTGTCCCGGCACTAATGCAAGCGATGTGCCTCCCCCCCCCCCCCCTCTCCCCTTCCATCCCCCAGTGTGACGTCACTGTAGTGGCCAACGACCCTGTCCGGCTGGGGCCCGGCTACATGCCGGTGACGCCCGTGGTGTCCAACAGTCACGTGACCACCAACCGCACGCTGGTGGAGAACCTGCCGCTCGTCCTGATGGTAAGCTTGTCGGTCACCTCGTGCTGAGCCTTGAGGGCGGGGCTTAAGGGCTGAGGAGGAAGCCTGTTGATATCTCTAAGTTTAAACTCGAAGCAAAAACGCACTCGCTTCCTTCACCTCCCTCAGAAGCTCCACCCACACATTGGACCCACATTGCCAAGGCTGTGATAGTGTTGGGTGGTGCGGTCTGCACCACTTTGTTTGTTTTCAGCGCACTCACAGAACAGAGTAGTGGGCCGTTAGGAGATATTCTCTGAATTTGTCAAAAGCTATATTAGCTTACTATCGCTCACCTAGCTTCACTATTTTTAATGGTACTGCTAGAGAAACCATAGAAACAGTAACTAGGCAGTGTCTTTGTTCATCCTACTGGCCGTTCTTAGTGAATTAGCGCAATTGACTAAGCTCCGCCCATTTCACCTGTCCAACCTAGTTACTGTAACTAGGTTGGGCACGACAGCATAGAAAGCTATTACAGGAAAACACACGGTTGACGGAGTTTCTGTCGAAGGGGCGGGGCATGGGATCTGTCAATTAGCTACTACAGAAACGTTTGACCTTGCTGCTGATTGGTTTCAGGACCTGTATGGCAACCCGGTGCAGTTGGACGTGGAAGGACATGTGCAGGTGTCCATGAAGAGCTGCAGCGGAGACCCTGCCAGTCAACTCCCTGTGTTTGAAGGCGGAGCCAGTAGCCTGGCGCTTAAGCTGGTGCAGGGCAAGGCCCACGTTAAAGTGAGTGGCAACGGGCTGGAGCTGTGGTGCAAGCTCTGTGACCATATGGGTTCCACGAGGTTTGGCCGGGGTTCCACGGGGTTCCACTAGGTTCAACGGTGTTCCACGAGGTTTGGCCGGGGTTCCACAAGGTTCCACGGTGTTCCCCGAGGTTCGGCCGGGGTTTGGCTGGGGTTCCACGGCGGTTATTTTCCACTCCCGCTTGTTTCCTGTCTCTCTCACAATCCTATCCGATAAAGAAGTAAATGATGCTGTGTATTGGCAAGAATCTGGGGCCACGGGGGTTTGACACATTGCGATGCTGTAAGCAAGGTGAATGTTGCAATTTCTAATTTGTAGAAAATTGTCACAGCAATGCTAATGTGTGGCGCTGCGGCTAAAAATAGCAAACACTTGCAAAATTAGCAAGTTACATAATAAAATCTTTTAACGAGCATCTTTACTCTCTTTTGAGGTTAATGTATATTATACATGGCCCCTTATATTGACTAAGGGGGGCAGGGTGGTCTAGTGGTCTGAATGTTGGGCTCCCAGCTGGAAGGTCGTGGGGTGTTGACCTACATGTAAGCATCCTTGAGCAAGATGCCCCTACCTGCTCGCTGTGGTTGGTCGCACCTCGCATGGCAGCAATCACCATGTGACCTTTAAGAAAAGGCTATTAAACAAAATCTATAAATGATATAAAGTGAGTGGCCACGTCTCGTGTCTTGCCATTGGGGTTCTGTTTGTTTGCTGTACGGGGAAGATAGAAACAGACTATAACGTGTTTTGTCTCCACAGAGGCTGGCAATCTCCGAGAATAGCCCTGGTCAGGACGGCTCTCAGTATATTTTACATTTCAGTCCTGAGATCGGAGGGATTTCAACCCTTCTGGCACCTTTTCATCTTCCTTTTCATTTCTTCAATGGTACAGTGCCTTTGAAGAGTTACTGTCAAATTTGATTTGTGATTTACGATTAACTGAATCACAATGAAACGTTTTGAACAATTGCCGTCTCTTGTGTAGATGCTGATAACCAAAAACAAATGTTTGAATTGACCAAGAAGAAAGATGAGCTTTCTGCTGCCGTAACTGTTTATGAGAAAAACTTTGATGCGTACAATAAACTACTTGAATTGCTGACAAGTAAGTTTATTTATTGTCTATTGTTTTTTTTTTTCTTTTTGTTTTTTTCTATTAATAATTGATGTTTTTCTTTTGTCGTTGCTTAGGGCAACGTGATGATGCAAAGTGTAAGGAGAATCGTCTTAAAACTGAGCTCAATAGAGGAAGCCTAGACCAGTCCAGAATGACATCTGTGAGCATCATTTTATCCTCATGTGTACTCTACAGTATACAGCCCTGTGGTGCCAGAGCGTTTAGTGTTGACCGTGTTTATGACTGCAGATCCACGAGATAGACCGGTTTGTCGGAGACATGAAAGCTGAGGCGGACAGTATAAGGAACAAGCCTCGGAGGACCTGTACCATGTCCGATCCCTTCAGGGGAGGCCAGGATGTCTTGGGAAAAGTAATGGGTCACTTGGTATTTTTCCACCACATGGTACCAGCTTAACTCTACTCTCTTTGGGTATTTTTCCACCACATGGTACCAGCTTGACTCGACTCTCTTTTGGAGTTTTTGTACCTCATGGTACTAATTTAACTATTCTCTTTGAGTGTTTTTCTACTGCACGGTACCAGCTTTACTCTAATTCATTTTAGCCTACTTGGTTTTTGACTGTTGGTATTTCCCCCTAAGTTGTAGCTGGTTGCCTGTATAATTCAAGCCGATTTTAATTATATAGCCCTTTGGCTTTGCAACCCCAATAGTCACGTAAAGACAGACAACACCCCAAATAACCTGCTCTTCTCCACCGTGCAAGAAAAAGCTTCTGTACACACCACATGGGTAAAAAAGGAAGAGAAAAAGCCAACTATAATGGAGCTGGTACCATGCATTGGGAAGGCACTACAACTTACCAGGTTCTCATGAAGTAACTTCGGCAGACGCTGAAGAAGCAGCCGGCCTTGCACTAACACCTCACCTCCGTTGTCCGCAGGTTGCCCACCTGGCCTCTGTGGAGGATGACGGCGTCGCCGCGGTGGTCTCCTGGCATATCAGGGGCGACATGGACTGCGTCATCACCAAGACAACGGACGCGGCTCGCCGGGTCTACAGAGACACGCGCGGAGATCAACAGGTCATGGCCCTGGACAGCGTGTTCTACACCCCCCACAACAGGTACCCCTGCTGGTCACTTCTGGTACTACACCCCCAACAGCAGGTACCCCTGCAGGACCAAGCAGGAACCCCCAAGCATGGTACTGATTTTACCACTGATGTGTTTTATGTCGGCAGGCCCTTGCCGCACATCAGGAACGGCCAGTGCATGTTTCGGCCCACCGGGAACCCCATGTTCGCCCGCCAACAGCTACAGTACCCCGCGGACTATGAAAAGTGTAAGTTGCTTCCCCCACTACCCCCTCCCTCTCGTCTGACCCCCCCCCCCCCAAACCCCCTTTCCCACCCACCCACCCCCCTACCTTCCAATTTCTTTCAGGTCTTGGGGTAAACGCTTTTAGATCTTAGACAGACTACCAGCCTCTGTTTGGGGCCGGGGGCAGTAAAAGTAACCATGATGTATGGATGCAGATCACTATCATTGGCCAACTGACTGAGGTCATTGTTTCTTTGATGAATTCCTATTATTCCAAAGACAATTTATGCTCGAACTACACCGCGATGTGGGAGCGACTGCTTATCAACACAAATCGCCAGGTCGCTGGTTGACTCTTTGGTTTAGCCGCTGGACTGACCGTAGCTATCAGCCAAAATTCAACGTTCTATCACCTTTTCTGTGAATTAACTTGTTTAATCGGCAGCGAGAGGCCATAGAAATCGTGGAATAGTCTCTTCTTGAAATCTGAAACTGATTCAGCTTTAAGATAACGGCAAATGTATTATGGATATGACGACCAAAATGCGAATTAGAATGTTGCTAGACGACCCCAAGTCGCTATTCCACTTCTTGGTGTAGCTTTAGAGCTCCTCCTGGGTCTTTTTAAGTTTATGTGTGACCATGTCAGACTGATAAGCTTGTTACTCATTCTTACAACTTATCTCTTACTGCCAGTGTTCAAAAACCTTTTGGGAGACACCATTCTGATGGATGACCTGAACTCTGCCAACGAGTACAGGAGACAGGTGAGGACATTAATGTGGAGAGACCCATAACTGCACTTAAAACAATCACCGGCACATAGAAACGGCATGCATCCAATCAATAGTCAAATCTGATGAACCCCTTTTTATATTTTTTGTGACTTTGCCCCAAAATGAATATTAACATGTTGTAGGTTCAGTTATGTCGTTTTAAAGCAGATTGGCTCTTTAGCTGGGGTATGTGTAACCAACCACCACCTTTGGCATTACCCTAACACTCTCCCATAGAGTTCTATTGAGGACTCTCTAAGAGGTCTGTCTCCTCTATGTAATGTCTCTGGTGCTTCTCCCATAGAGTTCTATTGAGGACTCTCTAAGTGGTCTGTCTCCTCTAT
>JAODOY010005577.1:0-10320 GCA_025399855.1 Forbesichthys papilliferus | reverse complement strand
CAGTCAGAGCTTTCCAATGTGGCTCGGGAAAGGGAGGTTTGGGGTCCCCTGCTGAAGCTGCTGCCCCCGCGACCCAATTCCGGATAAGCGATGATGATGGATGGAAGGATACATTACATAACATACACTACATCTAAATCACTATAGAGAGTAACAGTGACAGACAACTTTTTTTGGGTCTCTGGTTCTGGAAGAAAAAATCCCATTAATTTTCCCCATTGACTTTTGGTAAAAGCATTCATAAACAATTTGATTTGGATCAAAAAACATGTAATAAAAACAGGGAAAAAAGGCAGGTACAAGACTCTGTGTACATAACATATTGCAATAGCGAAGGAACTGTGCATCCCATAACCCATTGCGAATCCTAGAAAATTAATTTTAGTTCTTCTTCTTAATTTGTTATTAGATTGTGTATATTATACCATTATTAAAGTATAATACAATAGTTTTCATATTATTTATAATTCTAACAAACCAAATCATAATTTTCAGCACTAGCAATACTCACTAGCGATATGACTTGCCGGGGTTTGAAACATTTTTTATGGTAACAAAGAGAACCGATCTTCTCCGAGTTCCAAGATCACGAGATTAGGATGGTAACACGAGGATAGCCAGTTTGACCAATCAAAGACATCGCTTTCAAACTTTAGGATTGTGGGCACTGTAGTTATCCGTGATATCACAAATAAATTATGTTTATCTTAAAACAAGGTTGATATCATACGAACTTGTGGCTTCTACCTGAGCATATACCATTGATACACAACCTTGTAGCTGTTTAGCTTGGTTCCAATCTTAAAACATTTTATAGAAGCATTTTACTAAAGGTCAATGGACAAAATGAATGGGAAATGTACTTCCACACTGTTACACTCTATAGCTTTCCATACATAATATTACAGTTTATAATTTTTATAATCGCAAGCATTCATGTTAATTGTTTAGTGAGCTATGGAATAATTTTCTCAAGAGAAAATAATGTAGATAATTACTATATACCAAAATGTGTAACTATCCTACATGGCAGACTAACCACAGCTGGTTGACGCTACCTGTGTTCGGCAATTAGCAAAAATGTCTTAAATAGCAGTACATTTTTACATTTTAAAATGTTTTACATAGTAAACAACATAGTAAGACTAAGACACTGGCACAGAACATTTTAACTTTGTTTTACCTATTATACAATATTATTAGCATATTGATTACATATTTAAAGTGCTGGGCAAGTTGCTCAGGAATTGTAATAAGTTACTAGTTACTTATTACAATACTAGTTACGGCTCCAGCCGTGCATGTTACTGCGCATGTGTGGCCCAAGAAGAATTTGTCTTCAATTGAGATGTGCTTAGTATGGCCTCTAGTGGCATAAAGCCATATTGATTCACTTTCTAAATCACTACTAATTAACCTTAGGAGTCAACAATCAGCCAAAGTGAAAACAGCCTCTCAAGCCAAATGATTGGACAGGTTGGTTCAATTAGCATACTTGTTTGATAGGACGAGATTTCTTGATCCTGTAATGCAGCAATGCAGCATTACTTAGATTAGTAATTGTAATAGTATTACTGTTTAAAAAAGTAATTAGTAAGACTACTAGTTACTGGAACAAGTAATAACATTACATTACAGTTAATAGTAACTAGTTTCTGCCTAACACTGCATATTTATGAGCCACCTGACCACAAAATACATTGGACAAGTTCAGCCTTAATAATATTGCACTACCCTGCATTGCATTATTAAAAACCACTCAAAAGTTAAATGTATAGACGTAGGGCAAACATATCAGCTGCACAACAAAATATGTGCTCAAGAGGGAAAAGTTTTCCAGTCACGCCCGTGAGTGACCTCATCACTCTGTGGAACCTGACTCATTTACAGTCCCTCTCTGTGTGTTAACTGTAATGTTTCATAAGGCATAAAGCAGACATCTGTCCTGTCCGACAGCTGAGAAGTGCATGCTGGGAGATAGGCTTCCTTGCCAGTTAGGACACAGTAGATCTCCTGCAATGCAGTACACAGCCCATACAGATTATATACTGTACTTCCCTAGTTACGTGCACGCACAAAAGCACACACAGTACGTACAGTGGATATAAAAAGTCTACACACCCTTGTTAAAATTCCAGGTTTTGATGTAATATAATGACACAAAGATAAATCATGTCAGACTGAGACACTAAAATGCAATTTTCGGATTGCATTTTCATTTGAATTAAGTCCTCTATGGACTTCCATAGAGAAGAGCTGGACTTTTTGGAAAATTCGAACGAGTACACCTTCCAGGCCACTCCTTCCCTTCTCCGCTGTGATTACATGTCTCCAAAGCCCCTCCACGTAGCTAGGAAGTAAACATGAGACCACACAGCTAGTTGTAATGGCTACAGTGACATTAGCCTGGATTAACTTGAGCAAGAACATGTTGTTCCTCAGTTCTGTTTAAATATTCAATGCTGTAGAAGACTACGTATATGAGGCTACACTTTAAGTATATTATTTACAAAGAAAATGTTTGTGCTAGCATATCATTTCAGTAACATACATGGGAAGACAGTAAATCAGCATTGTTTACAATGTTTTACATTGTTTAAATTTGCTAATTGTGACTTTTTCTATAGTTGTAGCTACGGTTATTTTGGAGAGAAAGACAACGACTTTACCCGGGTTTCTACGAGCAGACAGGCAGTTAGACGAGTACACCGTGCTATGGAAGGCCATCCAGGCCAAAAACACACAAAACTAATGTGTATTTCACGTGTTGTCTACGTGCATTCAACGTGCACTCTACCTGTTGTTTGCGTGTTAAATTTAGACATGCAAGCTTGTAGCTTGGCAGTGAGAGAATCTGGGTCCTTGTCAATGTGATTATTTCCAAGGTGCAGGGTTGTCTATTTGTGACCGCTTTACACATTCTCATAGACATATAATACATTCCTAGTATAGCTACACTGTTGTATCGTGTAAACTGTAAAAATTGAGTTTTTTACTAAACATTTTTCCCAAATGTTATCTAGATCTTCTTAAGTTATTTGTTTGTAATTGTACACATGTAATACATATACACAATTGAGCATATTATCAAAAATACTATACATTGTACAGTTTAAATCACTAACACACCTTCATTTAGAGCAGTTCATAATGTTTAAGCTTATCAAGAAAGTAAAAAACATTAGAAATGTCAAGTTTAATTTTACTTATACAATTCTAAGTTACTGCCCTGGTCCATGCTGACTTGTCTCTTCAATCTCTCTTGTCTGAGTGTTTGGCGTTGGCTAACCACATCACTCCATGTTGACGTGGACACATTTAATTATATCTGCAAAAAAAACATGGGTCAGTCAGTCTCTCTAAACTACATTTATTTGAGCTTATATCCCACTAATATAATCAGTTTAGAGATAAAGCTGTACTGTAGTGAATCACAACGGTACATGACTGACTGTTATCCAGCGAAGATCACAGTGAAATTTGCTGGATAACAGTCAGTTTATTAGATCTACTGTTACTCTAACTAACCTACTAACTACTGCCATCATGTATATGATAAACAGGCTAGTGAAGACATATCTGACATATACAAGGGCAGCAGTAGACCAGTTGACAGTGATGACACAGGTGAGAGCACGAATAATGAAAAACAGCTGGATCCTGGACCCAAGACATTTACAATAGTGATTACAGAAGATACATGGAAAACCATCGAACCATTTCTTGGATCTAATCAACCATGTCCATGGACTGACATTTAAAAAAAAAAGTTTTTAAAAATTCAACCCTTGTTGCACATTGTCATTCAAATATTCAAATGTTAAAACATAAACACATATATCCATGTTTCTGTAGGATGTACATTTAAGAAGAAGAAGAAGAAAACTTTATTGATCCCAAAAAATGGGCAATTCATTTGCAGATTGCATTATTCATCCACACATGTACAACCTCTTATCACTTGACACATTACATACGCTATCAAACAGTTAAAAAATATAAAACAAGGTCAGTAAAGGACAAGTTAGTTTTGTACAAATTTAAATAAATTAGTTAATGTAATATACATAAATAAGTCACCCAATCATATAAAATCATATAAAATAAAATTATTTAAAATTATTGCTGTCCGAGTTTAATAATGTTATGGTCGTTGGGATAAAAGAGTTAGAATAACGGTTGGTTCTCCTCTGAGGTGCCATATAACGGCGACCTGAATGCATCAATACGAAAGCTGGATACAGAACATGATTTTGTTGGCTTAAAATCACTTTTGCTTTCTTTATTACCTTATTTTCATGAAGAGAATTCAAATCCCTCAATTGGATTCCGGTTATCTTAGAACAAATGCTGATCACATTGCGCATACTATTCTTATCCTTAATGGTTAGCCCATTGTACCAACAGATGCAAGAGAAGGTTAAAAGGCTTTCAATAAAAGAGCAGTAAAAGTTTTTTAAGATCTTAACACTAACATTAAAAGAAGACCTGTAAAGCGTTGTGCATTTTTTCTTGAAAATGTACAAGAGCAACCATACTGCTAAAAACATAAATGTTCACGTTTATAGAATTGGTGACATCAAACATTCAAAAGATGAATACAGATTTTGACAAGCCAGAGGTGTGCGATGGGGGAAAATTGCCAAGGCTGTGCTAAAAGGTTTTAGAAACCTTTATTCCAGGAAATTAAGAAGAACGCCCATAAGTGAGATTTTAGCCAGGAATATATCAGTCTGACCAAAGATATATTAAAGACAGTAGCTTGTGAGGTGCGCAAGAGCACATGTCTGCATGATGACATTCTTGAGTTGATGCTCACCCAAAAAATACTCAAAGAACTAGCAATGACAATGGGTGATGATGGCTATGTTTAACATCTTCAGGTTGTTCCTTTTACTGTTCATTTTGTTACGTATTACTAATTTAGCCATAAAGAATAAAGGAGGAATCTGACTCAAAAGTGAATACTAGAGAAATGTATTAAAAAGCAAGGAACAATCCAAAGATACAATTGGCGCAGCCGCGGTCTGAAAACACATCCCCAGTCCCGTAAGGTCCTGTGAGAAATGCAATTCAGCCCCAGTAAATATCTCTCTCCCGCCTATATAGCCACCCATAGCCACTCCTACTAGTTGCCTAAACAGGATGTAACATTACTCTTCCTGCCTTACTTCTTCTACCACTAACATCTCGTGTTTGATGTTATTTATACATCGCACTCTATTGGCCAGGAAATGAGTAGTAATAACAGTTACGAAGATTTGAATGTGGGGTGTGGCTTGATCATGTACATACGTCGTATCAAGTAAATTGAACAATTTGAAAAGGATATAAAATAACGGAATTTTTAATCTGACCATTTGTATACAAACAGTGGTTTAAAGATTCTCACACAACACCTCAGAGATACACCAGTAACCCAACATTTAGATGCAACGGGGTATGGGGGTTATATCAAGGATTCCCAATCAAAATAGAGTGCCCTTATCCTATGAGGAATGGGAAAGAACAGACTTGCTCTGCCAGTGTCTGAGCTTGTTTCCACCCAGCATTCCATTCTAACTCTTTGTTACTGGTTGATGGAGACACTAAGAAAGGTTAACATGATGACACATTACAAAGTACAGCAAGTGGAAACAGACGTCAGCTGGGCTCTGATTGAGTGTCATGCTTGCATTTAAGAAGCAAAGCACATCATCCTACCTAAAAACCTTGCACACCATGTTGTAACTGGTAAGATGATGAAGAAAGACATTTCACTGTTCTTCACCTCTGCACACATAATCAAAGCAGTTGACAAAGGATTTGCAAAGAAAACCACAAAGGACAAAAATAATATGCCACCTTCTGCTTTGCCCCGATCCTCAATTGCGAAGACAAAGCGCTTTGATCTTAAAGCACATTGGTTCTCTTCATTTCTAAAGATGATTGTATTAGCTCAGCTCAGCAAAATTATCCCAGATAAGCATATCACAAATCAGAAGAACTTAACTGGAAATACAGAGGTGGAATTTAGTTAGTTATTAAAAACAACATGCCACAATCATTCCTTGCTAGTGTACCCCTTACTGTTAGTAAGACATTCGACCTGGAGAAGGAGAAATGGGCGAAAAGACAAGCACTGGCCAGACTAGCACTGGGTCTCGTAAATCAGTCAAAATACTTTAATCCACAATCAATCACTTTAAAAAATCCCAACAATAAAAAAGACGAAATTGTACTGCACTGCAACTTATAACAAGGTCAATCTTACTTATACTGCGATTACCAATAAAGTAAAGCAAAAGCAAAGCAAATGTATTTATATAGCACAATTAGTACATTAAAAGCAATTCAGTGTGCTTTACATACAGTTAAAACATAATTAAAAAAATAAGCAATACATATACAGCATTAAAATATATACAGCATAAAAACAACCATTTAAATAATCAGTTTGTAACCTAACCAAAAGCATATGAAAAAATATTTTTTTTATCTGGATTTAAACATACATATATTTGTGGCAAATCTAATATCTAGTGGTAGTTTGTTCCAATTACGTCTTTCAAATAGGATTTAAACCACTCTAAAACTGACCCTGATAGTCCTACCTATGTTAGTGCAAGAAGTTGATTTTTAACTAACAATATTTTTTTTTACTGAATTTAATAACAAAATCTGAAATATTTCTACAGCATGTACAACAACTTTGGAAAACAGAAGACACCATGGTTGCAGTTGTCAAACACAAAAAGGGAAATTACATCTTGCGTCACTCTGAAATGAAAACTTCAATACCACACAAATGGATTGTTGGCGAGGTGAGAAAATAGCTTTTTTTAATTTCTGATATTTAATATAAAAATGGCTATGGTTTAAATATTTTAAAAAATGTTAATCTGCTATACATTTGATTTACTCAGGTAATATAATTCTTCATTCAAGCAATGCTTAGCAAGAACAAAGCTAAATACCTTTACCTAATGAATCACTACAAGTGTAATATGATCGATCCTCCATGGCACCAGGGGGACACATTAAAGGTGGAAAAAGTTTTGCCATGATTTATCTTTGTCTCATTCTTTTACATCACAAAAACATTCAACACAGTCATTTTAACAGGGGTGTGTAGACATTTTTATATCCACTGTATATGCTATAAATATGAACATTAAAAACTCATAAAATCATATTTCGCAAAATTGAAACTTCTAAAAGGTGTGCCTTGTAGAGGGGACTGAGACGAACAGAAGGACATGTCACATGTCTCTAGAGTCTATACCATGTCTACTCCTAGCTATTGATCCATATATGGTATAAATATGAATATAAAATTATTATAAAATCATAATTTCCAAATTTGAAAATTCAAAAAAGGCGTGCCTTGTAGAGGGAACTGAGAAGAACAGAATTACATATGTAATATGTTTCTAGGCCGTGCCTACTCTATATTGATCCATATTAATGTTAAAAACTAGGATTAATAAATTATAAAATCAGTTTCCGTAATAAAATATTTCTAAAAGATGTGCCTTGTAGATATCCATAAATTAGGCTACACTTAAACTTACAATTTATTGATCATTTGGAAAATGTTACACTAATAACATGGGATAGCTACTAGACTTATAGGCTGGTCTGTATTGAATACTATGCTACTGTAAAGCAGTGCAGAACATTTTTACATGTTGTACAACTATATAATTTAATGTAATGGTCCGTAGGCTACAGTACACAAACTATGTAAGTATAGGCCTACTGTAAGTTAAAAGGCACATTTACAGAATAACCTGATCAGCAAGCACCTGAGTCGCACAGGAAAATTACACGTTGTCCATTAACATTTAACTAAATCCAAGGTTTATTTTCGTGTAAAAGCAGTTTCTCTATTGAAGCTAATTCTATCTTATCGTCTGTGTATAACTCCATAAGTGGGCTACTTTCATGTTTTGCATTTCCAAATTGGGTATTTCACTATAATTTAGTCATGAGTTATTGTGAGGGATGTTGCCCTCCCGTCTGCTCTGTGTTCTGTGTCTGCTCCTGCTGTCGGTTCTGCTGACCATGTCTAGGCCTTTTACGTGACTTGCAGAATTTAGCAATGTGACCTTTGAGTTATATTTTAACCGCAGACCTGGAAATGTCCCCGGTTTTCATTTGAAAAATCTGGTCACCTTAAGGTGATGTCACTTTGAATACTTTAGCTGCCCACTTTTGTCAAACTAAAGCCCTTTGTACACGGAGCTGATCCGGAGCTGAAGTGAAAGCTTTGTATTGTCAGGACAATTTCTCTGCTATGCTTTGCACACTGCTGTGGACTGTTGGCAGATTTGATCTGGCATGTCCACCAGCAATCTACGTAAGTTGGTCATGAACTGCTTAACCGTGTTTGCATGAGCTGAGTAAGATGAGGTTCCATGAGGAACTCTGTTAGGAATTGGTGCTTCGAAGAACCCAAAAGTGGTTCCAGATCGTTATAGAAAAAAGGTTTCATCGAGGAACCTGGGAAGATTCTCAGATAACTGATTGTTTTTAAAGGGGATCCTGGAGGCTCCCAAAAGGGTTCCGCCAGTGTGGCAAGCTGAGAAACCCCTAAAGGAGCCTCGAGTGTCCTTTAGGTTTTACATATATATTTACTAGAGTGATGTGGACAATTTACAGAGCCAGGAAATAGCAAGAGAAAATTAAATCAGATTAGAGAGAGAGAGAGAGAGAAAGAGAGAGAGAGAAAGAGAGAGAGAGAGCAAAAGAAAAGATGGAAGACAGATGAACCTAGATGAGAAAAGGGATGACATCTGCTGTATATAAAGGTGGCAAAAGCTGGCATACCCTGCTGTTGTCAGGGCCTTTTGCGGCCCTAGAACAGCTAAATTGCCTGCCAATGCATCCCTGAATAGGCAGGGCAGGAGACAGACTGCTCAACAGCCAGGGCTAAAGAAAGCCTCAACCATAGGGTCCATGCAGGGTCAGGAGGTGTTTTTATAGGCTCAGTGCTTATAGGAATATAGTGAGGTTAACCTTAATCACCCGTTTACATATTAGCTGCCTCATTAGTAAAACACCCACAGGAAATGGAATAACAATGTTTTCATGATGAATGACTTGTTCATACACGCATACATTTTAAAATTATCATTTGTTTAAAACATATTCCTGTCCATACAGCACTGTTAAATTAAAAAAGATCTCCATCCATGAAAAACACCTTATGTAAGCAAAGGAGATAAAGGCGTACAAGCTGACGTTAAGACAGAAACTGTGTTTTCTCTGTCTACACTTGAACTCTTAACAGAGTTTGTAAATGTCATACTGGAAATCCATCCATCCATCCATCCATCCGTCTTCGTCCACTGGAAAGCGTTTGGCAAAAACATAGTGATCGTACACTGTTTGCGTGTGCATGAAAAGCTTAACCACATAAAATAAGATATGTATGTAAGTTTGGATTAGGCATAAACGTGTATATAGGTATAATTAGAATTTAAGCCCCATGCCATTCCATGTGTTTTGACTTAATGACTTATTAAACATGAACCAAGAATTGTGAGGTGAGTGTGTTCAAACAGAAGATTGCCATTGCTTTCTCAGTATTGTTGCACCTGAGCAGGACAGCTGACACCTTTCAGTACTTTTAAGTAGGCCTATTCATGGGTACCAAAGATGTCACTTTTGATGTAGCTTCCGCCATATTTGTTCCCAACTCTAGTCTCAACGACTACAATTTTAAACAGCGAATACAGTGCAATGTAATTGAAACAGAAAGCAATTATTTGTTGTGATTTGAGATTTATATTACCTCATCCAACTATTTTGTACCTCTGCTCCAAGTTAGTTTTACCAACATACTTAATAATAAGCTGGGTATAAGAACGGCAAATCACTATAGTATTTTGCATAGGATGTCTATCAATGCGGCATTGCAGGATGGGTAAACAACACCAACAGCATTTGGAGACCGAATTAACCAGCCATCACAAGACATGTAATTCAACAACAATTACCAACCATTACTGGTTAAAATGTTAGAGCTTTGTTAGTTAACGGACGGCTAGCTGGCTAACACTAGCACTGGAGCTTGAGTTCTAATAAGTGCTAACAACAGGTACATGTTTTGTTTTATAAGTAGCATACTGTATGATCACTGTATGATGTAGATTATGGCCATATGGGTTTTCTTATCTTTAAAGTAATAAAACAAAAGTCCAATCAGCATTTAATTTTGTAGCAAGCTCTGGGGAGTTTAGCTTCAATGAGAATAATATATTAACATACTGCATTTTTCACTTCAAAGGTCAACCATTCCAGGTTCTCAACACAGTCGAAAAATGTATATATACA
>JAODOY010005576.1:0-10320 GCA_025399855.1 Forbesichthys papilliferus | reverse complement strand
ATATATATAAATAACAACCCTCCCTGTTTGCCAACTAGACATGAAATAAATGCACCCTTCTTTGGTAGCACTCCTGTGTTACTATAGGTATAAAAAAATAAAGTTTATATTGCAGACAGCACAAACTTCTCTTGACGCCGATTGATGCGTACTCGCAACACACCAGTTCCAGTCAGACTGCAGCCAAGATAGCATATGTATTAAATCTAAGTTAGCACCCTGTAAGGACGAGTGATTTTAATTGGACTTATTCAAGCTTTCCCCAGGTTGTGTAAGCAGGTGAAAAAAGACTGGTTTACCAGGCTTTGTCAATATGGCGAAGAACGAGAGACTGCATTGACAGCTAAGATGTGAAATGGTTACAGTGTACCTGAAGTAGCGTTTCTGGCTGCTAGTGTTTTTCTCCATGGCGTCCAGAGAGCCCATGCCGCGGTACTTCTTCAGTCGCACGCCATCCGAGAAATAGTACTCTCCCGGCGCCTCAGTGGTTGCCGCTAGCAACGAGCCCATCATAACTACAGTGGGTGAGGAGATGAGAATGTTCACCTCATTTAGTTCTCAAATGTTCAGGGACATTTTCTATGGGGACTTCGAGTACCCCATTATCCCCCCCACCCTCCCCCCCCACCAAATATGAAAAAAGAACATACATATAAAGGCAGCTCAAGTGACTTGTCACTTCATTTGATTATATGTGTCATGCATTTTCTGTAATTTGTGTTCACTGTGCTTATGTTTATTTTCAATGTGTTTTTCTTTGATTTTGAAACATGCCATGTTAGTGTTCCTAATGTAAAGCACTTTGACATTTTAGATCTGTGAAAAGTGCTATATAAATTAACTTTATTATACACTATACATACTTCTAATTACTACTATTTCAATATTATTGTAATCACGTACCCCAATAGTACCTTCAAGTAGCACCTTTAGAAAAACACTGACCTACTTCTGCAAGTAAAACAAATGCAAATGGAAACACACAAACACTCCAGCGATGCACTGGGGCTACTGTACAACACACACTGTATTCACTCCAGGCCTGAGGTTGGCATGGTTACCGGTTGAAGCGCCGAGGGACAGTGCCTTCACTACATGGCCCACAGTCTGGATGCCGCCGTCGGCGATGACGGGGACGCCGAAGCGCCTGGCATACTCTGCCACCTTGTACACAGAGGTTCCCTGGGGCCGCCCACACGCCATGACTGCAAGCACACACAGGACACCCGTTCAGTTACCATGGAAACAACTCATCGCTTAACATCCTTTCAATTAACTCAGTCATATTATGGCTCCGCTCTTGATTATTGCGTCGGCGAAAAGGGATAAAACTAGAGTGCAGGAGCCTCGTCCCCATGGCAACCCAAAATGAGCAGATCACCATGACAACAAGAAGTGGGCCTCGGGGTATTACAAGGTTAGCTTAGCAGCTGATGGCTCTTCAGTTTCACCGTAGCTCCCGTCATTAATTCATACATACAAGCTTCCCCTGCAGCTGAAAAAGCATTATCATTAAAACATATGTGCAATACCCTCACACACCTGAGGGAGGAGCACTCTGGGCTCATACAGCTTCCTACCAGGCCAAAATGTCATGGACAGTTCAAACTGTAGACAGGCAGACACTGGACTGCATTGCTGCTTCAGCCTACGTGTCAACTCCATACTGAACGCTAGAATCAAGAGGCACCTTGGAGCCTGTTATGGAGGGGAACCGTACCTTCCTGTGTTATGCAGATGGAGCCACAGCCCATTCCCACACGGAGGGCATCCACGCCCGCGTCGATCAGGTTTTTGGCCTGGGCTGCTGTCACCACTGTGAGAAGGACACGAACAATGAACTCGGCACGTGTCTATGCTCACTGAGAACAAGCGGGGTTGAAGACGTATTCTTCAGAAACGACGGGTTAAACTCACCATTTCCCCCTGACACTTGCAGCTCTGGGTACTTCTGTTTTATGTAATGGATCATGTTGATTTGATATACAGAGTTCCCTTGTGAAGAATCCTGCAATACAAAACCAAATTAGAAAGGTCAGCCGAGCACTGTAAAAGATGCACACACACTACTGGAAGACAACAATATTTGCAGTATGATTTCAGGATCATAGCGGTCAATATTACATTATAAAACACACAATAGCCAATACCTAGGACTATATAGCTCCTCTTCCTGCCGTGTTGCCAAGTCAACCATGTGCTCTGCTTCACTAGCACCCCATCACTTCCTGTGTGATCTCAGTCTGCCGTCCATTAGCACTACGTCAAATAAGCATCTCCGTACCATTGTAAACGCAACAGCACTTTTAGGAAGTGATACTGAGATTTCATTGACTGTTAGATGCAATTCCGTTGCAAAGCTAGAGTAGCGCTACGTTTACAAATGTTCAGCAGTCAACCGTAGCCTACTTCTCTCTTAACAGATGTACAAAACCTGCAAACAGCAAGCTCGTGTCTTTAAGTTTCCCCAACGGATTCCTCGTGTACGCTTAACGTCCGACTTGGTCACTGAGTTAACTCGGTTGGACATCGTACGCGTCAATCAACGTAGCTCTCCGGTCAAGTAGGCGGGTCGTGACGCAGACGGCCGGCGCTGTGGCACGGCCTGAGTGCAGTGCAGGCTGGCGCTATGCGTGCAGCAGACGAGGCAACTTACCAGCACCACCACGTCCACGCCGGCCTGCACCAGCAGGTCCAGGCGGTACTTGTCGTCCTCTCTGGTGCCGATGGCGGCGCCACACAGCAGCTGCTTGCGGGGGTCTTTGGAGGCCAGGGGGTAGTCCCGGTTCTTCTTCAGGTCCGTCCTGGCGATGATTGCCACCAGCTCGTCACTGTCGTTCACAATAGGGAGCTTGCCTGGGGGAAACGTACAGGGGACAGTGTTGCAAACCATGTCTTCAACAAAAACGTTATGAAAATAGGGGCTGCGAGAACTCAATGAAATTGATTTCTTTAGCTGTTTAAAGGCTGTATACACACACACAATATTGAAGACCTTACTATAGCAGCAAGCAACTATACTCCATGTAAAGATATAGTGGATAAATTGCATCCTGAGCAGAGAACAACACACTTCTGTTTTCATAGCCAGCCACGTGTGCATGATAGTGCATGTGTATGTATGTACAGTATCTCACAAAAGTGAGTACACCCCTCACATATTTGCAAATATGTGAGGATACCTTTTCATGTGACAACAATGAAGAAATGACACTTTCCTGCAATGTAAAGTAGTGATTGTACAGCTTGTAGAACAGTGTAAATTTGCTGTCCCCTCAAAATAACACAACACACAGACATTAATGTCTAAACTGCTGGCAACAAAAGTGAGTACACCCCTCACATATTTGCAAATAAGCGAGGGGTGTACTCACTTGTGTGAGATACTGTATGCAAGTAGCCCACAAACTATTTGTTTGGAGGAGAAGATGATTCTATACATGTTATGGTTGCTTAATAGGACCAGCCGATTACCTTTCTTGCTGCGCTGCAGAATGTCATTGGCCTCCTTTAGTGTAACTCCGGCAGGAGCCACTACCAACTCCTCCCTCTTCGTCATTGCCTAGGAGATTACCGCCAGAACAAGGATGATGAACAGGTTGCTAACAGTAGTGACACTTCATACGGACACGATTTCTTAAATAACGGCTTGCCGTTGACGCATTTCCTTTGTAAGCAGAGATATTGACTTGCTTGTACAATATGGTTAAGCACACATAAATATTCTTACCAGATGTAAAGATATTAAATTGGACATTTAAAGAAAAAGGTAAACATCACAGTGAGTCATCTGTATTTTCCCCAGGAATTAGGTAAAGAATCTCTGCGTAGGTGGCAAAGGGGCTTTTCATAGAGTAGACCCAGTACTCACCTCCTCCAGAGGTCTGCTATGGTCCTTCTCAGACAGGAAGTCGATGTCCCTGGAGGTGATGATGCCCACCAGCTTGCTGCCCATCTTGCCCGTCTCGGTAACGGGGATTCCCGAGAAGCCGTGACGAACTTTGGCCTCGAACACGTCGCCGACTGTCTGGCGTGGACTCATGACGAGGGGATCTGTGATGAAGCCCTGCTCGAACCTCTGGCGGCCCAGGAGGTTAGGGAAAATTAATTTTTAAGTCAGACTTGTATTGTAGATTTAGTGTTAGTTTTTTTTTTATACATTTAAACATTGTAAGCTTGTTACCGGTATCATATAAATTATGTGAGTTACAAAATATATAAAACATTTTTATTTTAATATAGCAAACTGTTTCGGTCACGGCCTTACCTTGACTTTGCGAACTTCGTTAGCTTGAAATTCAGGTGTGCAGTTGTGGTGTATAATGCCAATTCCTCCCATCAGCTGAATAACACAATGATTGTTAGAACTCAGATTCAGTCCCCATACACACAACATTTTACGCAAACACAAATTCCGCATTACCGCCATAGCGATGGCCATGGCCGACTCAGTCACCGTATCCATAGGGGAGGAGATGAGGGGGGTCTTCAGAGTGATTTTTTTGGTAAGAGCAGATGTCAAGTCCTGAAGAGGGAAACATGTTTGTCATCATTAGCCTTGACTCTATATTACGGGATACATTTAAATCAACATAATCTCGAATTCAGCACTTGACCTAAAATCCACTAGAGGGCAGTGCAAAACAAGGAAGTAACATTTTTACAGCTGTTTTAATGCCTCCATGTGTCTATACACTCAAGAGGGCATGTCCACAAAAGTAAATAGTGTGGCCAGGCCAAGCCCATAGTAGAAAGAGAAAAAAACACACCCACCTATCTGAAAGTATGTCTCAGTCAGCCAGTTTCCCAAAACAAGAACAGATGTGTTTTGTTGAACGAGTGTGTGAAAATACCCTTCCTGCCACATGACCCCACACATCTTATCTGTGGCAGACGTAAACTGCAGAGTCTGTCTCTCGAGAGAATGTGAAATAGAAATTTTCCATTTAGCAAGCACCGCACCAGGCTGCTATATTCTGCTGAGGGTTAGAATAGTCGGTCAGGAACATCATGAGCCAAATGACGTTGCCCTTCACCCCCCCACCCACACGGCTAAAACCGCCCTCAAAATTGGCAGCTAAATCATTAGTGTTAATTTAGTTAGACCGTACAAGGAATTGGCGCCAACATTCTCCATTCAGTTGTGACTCAGGACAAATGCGAAAGCAATGACTTGAAGGCTAAATGAGCTCATTACATGGTAGCAAACTGGGGCAGGCAGAGAAAGCTCTGAAACAACCAACTCTCATGCTAGCAAAGCAACAGCAGCTACGCTGAATACAAAAAAACAGGCATATTAGAGATATATCAATAAGATTAAAACTTCTTGAGATGGTTGAAGAGAGGGATTTCAACTAAAGCCAGAGATTAAATCTCTTGCAGTATGTGAGAGGGGAAATGAGCAACCCTCCGGTCACAAATGTAAACACAAGGTTGATACAACAGCTAATAGGCAGCCATTTTGGGCAGAAGTAGCAGCCACAGGACAGAAATATTTTGGGGCCACTTACTTTTTATGACTGCTGGCCAACTGCCATTACAGAATAGATGTTATTTATTATATTATCTCACTGCTGTGTAAACTGTACCTTAATATATAGAGTGCTGTATTATGTCTTATATTTGGAAGCTGTTATGGCATTTTCTTGACGGTAAAACATTTCTTACAGAAAAAAAAAAGAGGGGGGGTAAGTAAATATGTGTTCTAGGGTTGGGCCGATAGACGATGACATCGTCCATCGCCGATGGCTGACAGGCATCACGATGTTTGCAGGCATCATTATTAAAATAAAAAAAACAAAGTGGTGAAAAGGTGTCAAAGCAGCGTTCAGACAAATATAGAAATATCTAGTGAAACACTGCGTAATGCGCTTTTCCCCGCGGCTTGCCGAATTTATTCCCTCTCTCCCTCTCTCCCTGTGAAATGACTGAATGGTTGTTCGCTAACTGACGACAATCGCCGTCTGTCCATCTTTTGCGCGAATTATACGATCACATAATTCCTGCACACCACTTCAGAAGAGGCCTCTTTCATTACGGTAGGTAGGCTATAAACTTAAACTCAAAGTAGCTACTGACAGACGAAGCGGAACCGACTATATTTGCCGATGCGGACGCCATTATTACAGATTAATATGACCAGGCCTACGTATAGGGGTTATGGAGGAAAAGTAAGGAAACCAACTACTTACATTTTTTAGATCGGCAATTGCTTTTAATTAGAGATACTCTTTTGGAAGCTTAATAAATTAGGCAAAGACATTTCTTTCACATGCACACCCCCCGATGGCATCGTCTGTAGTACTGCAGACATTGATCAACCCTACTGTGTTCTCTACACTGTCAGTGACATCACAATCGCAAGGTGTTATGGTTAATGGTAAATTAAGGTTGGTTGTGCAGTGGATAAATCTCACTCAAAGTCTATACATTTTGTCAGTAACTAACATCTACAGAACATTTGGCCTTTGCTACAAACAAAAAACCCCTGTGCCCATGACGTACAAATGAATGTATTCGTACACTCACCACTTCATCTGAGGTGAAGTCGATGAATCCGGGAAGAATCAGGAAGTCACTGGAAGAGAAATGCAGACAGATCAGAGGCTATGCGTGCGGCTCAACAGGCATGAATCGTTTACACGGCGATGGAAATTAACAAATGACAAAAAGCACGTGTTGCCAAGACATGTGTGCTGGGACAGATAATGCAGATAACGCACGAAACGACTTTCAAAGTGGTTAGATGGATGTGCAGCGCACACACACACACTCTTGTAATCGGGTGTCTTGACGTCGTTAGGTGACTGATCAGCGACGGGGTCACGCACAACACGACGTTTCACCTGACCAAGTCAAACTGGAGCTTGGAGAGATGCCCGAGCATATAGGCACATTTCACAAACAAGACGGAAATATAGGCCTGTCCCTCCATTAGCGTTGGCACGTCTCAACATATTGTTTAGATCACAATATTTCCCACTACTGATGTGGTAAGAATGGCATAGTAATTTAAAACAAATATGAAACGTTATCGACAAGATATAGAAGGGATAGGTGTTTCAGAGAGATTTGAATTATTCCACTATTTAGCCTGTTTCTTATAGCATTTTAAATGATTACAAAGGCTTATACTTCTCCCCCTTCTATTCATCTCCTCCTAGTCTTGCGCTCTCATTGGCTGTAGGTCGTCGTGCTGTCATCACCAGTCACAACACCGTGACAGGATTTGGACTCCCTGACAGGTGCAGATATTTAGCCTGCTAAATCAAGTCAGGCCTTGCGACACGTCACCGACTTTCTCCGCTCACGCTGTGAGCAATTCACACTACACACTCACGGGAGCGAGCTGAGATTCCCCAACGAGGTGGGTCCTTTGTCTGCGAGCTCAAGAAGCTTGTCGACGAGCTGAAACTGGGTTAAAATCGTGTAGTGTGAGCCTGGCATTAGTGACCCACATTGTGGTAAATCCCGCTTGAAGAGATACCCTCCCAATCCCATCAGTGCATAACAATAAACGGGATTACGACAATGCGGTAAAAGCTTTCAGCACTTGCTCCTGTTGAGATGCCATTGGAGGAAAACAAAATCAGAATTGAGTGCTCTCGGACTAAATTGGGGCTTTTACAATGGGAGGACAACACATTAATGCAGAGCAGTCACAACCAACAGGAGCTGTAGAAATGGCATGAAATGTTCAACCTTGGCCAAAACATTGTTCAAAATACATGCGGGAACATTTAAAAGTTAATGATTAATAAGTACTTGATAATGGCTGCCAAATACAAATGCAGTCCTTGACCAGTAGACTAATCTCTGGCGACCTATATACTTCTTTGTATGTTTTCTAATATTCCGGCAGCCTGCGGCAAATTAGGCCAATGCCATGCTTAGGCAGTTTCAAAATCAGTGTATAGCGACTAGGGGGTATATCAAAGTGACGTGTTATCTAACATGCGTAGCCTAGTTAGGGCTGTATAACCTCAGCGAGAGCTGGTGCCAGATGA
This sequence comes from Forbesichthys papilliferus, assembly GCA_025399855.1. Classification (NCBI taxonomy): domain Eukaryota; kingdom Metazoa; phylum Chordata; class Actinopteri; order Percopsiformes; family Amblyopsidae; genus Forbesichthys; species Forbesichthys papilliferus. The sequence continues at coordinate 2,314 of JAODOY010005576.1, read as the reverse complement.
ACCAGGACAAGCGCTAGACAGAGAAATTATGTGTTTGCTCCCAACTGACAGCTGTGTGTTCTGTGGCTTTGGCAGATGGGCGAGGAAACAGTCAGGATGGAGAGAGAGAGAAGGAACAGGGCGTACAAGGCAGGCTTTGTACAGAGGACGGAGGAGGCTGATGGGTCCGACGGAGTTAAGCAATTCATAGAATTTTGACAGTAATTTCAAATTCAGATCTTAACACTCACAAAACCAATGTTATCGAGAGGATTTTGCATATCATGTTTTGCAAGTAAAGTCTTATTTTATGACATCGTATGACGCGCACTTGAAAAGCAAAGTTCAACAGGAAAGTATTAAGGCGCAGTTGATGGTGTTTTCACTGTTTATAAGTCAATGATTCGTGTTAAATATTCGTTGGATGAAGCAAGCTGGGTGAGTTAGGAGTTAGAGACCAGAGCAGAGCTTTAAATAGATTCAACAGACTGGACAGGGAAAAGGGAGGAGTACTGTCCGTCCCCCCACGCTCCAGACATCCACAAACACCAACGTGGGGACAGGCGCGCTCACATCTGCCAGCATTTAAAAGGCCAACCGCAAACCTCCATTCTCAGGCATGGCTGCTACCACAGCCTGCACTGAGACTGGCAGGGTTTACAGGATTAATGACATATGAAGACATATACAGCAACTAAACGGCAATTATACAACCAAAAATTACTTTAGGAAAGAAAAAAAAAACTCAATAGAACATGTTTAGATTTTTACACAGTCATATTTCACACTAGGAAAAAGGTAAATTAAATATAAAATGTGTTACAGATCAAATTTATGTCTACCATATATAGTCACAATTCTTAGAGAGGTCAGGTCTGTAATCACCTCTGAAATTAGAGGCAGTTTAATTTAAATTGTGACATCATCCCATAATCTTTTTAAGGCCAGGTAATCATAGCACTCAAATCATTAAGTCACACGCCTACAGTGACAATGTCCGACAAATAGTGTACAATTTGTTGCATTATTGTACTGGTGGTGTTAAGTCTATTTGTTCGAACTTTTCTTTAAGGATTTAAGACACCTAATCCCAAACCAGTTTATGAAGTTTTTCAAGAACTAAACTACAAGCAATTAATAAAACAAAGCAGGCACAAAAGAAAGGTTCATTATGTTGTGTAATTATTGCATTCAGGTTCAATTAGGACAAATGGCTAACCCTAATGGCTAATGCCATCACCACACCCTCTTCAATTAGCTCACATGACCATGTCCTTCAGATTACAGTCATGTGCCAACCTCATGCACTTCATTACAGTCTATACAGACATTCACAGTTTTGCTACTCATTTACTCTGCCAAAATGACTAGTGACTTTTGAACGTGAGCCAGTTACAGCGAGAGCTGAACGTTGAAGAACATTCAACTTTATGATCATTTCCAGCGAGAGCGCAATGGCGGGCAGGGTAGATGCTCTACGCATCTTTTTATTTTAATACCAAACTCATCATAGGTATCTATTTAAGATGCATCTCTGCATCATAACAGATTAATATCATTCTAAAATGAATGCATGGAAGATAATTGTGAATATCACAGGTGAGTGATACGTGGAAGAATAAATGGTAAATGGGCTCATTTATATAGCGCTTTTATCCAAAGCACTTTACAGTATTTTGCCTGACATTCACCCAGTCACACACACATTTACACCGATGGTGATCACTGCCATGGAAGGTGCGACCAACCACCAGGAGCAGTAAGGGGTTAAGCATCTTGCTCAAGGATGCTTGCAGGTAGGTCAACAACTGGGGTTCGAACCCACAACCTTCCGGCTGGTAGCCCAACACCCAGACCACTAGACCATCCTGTCCCCCTAATAAGCAACAAATGTATGACAACGATACTACAATTTATAGCCAAGCACTTCCATCCCAAGGGATTAATTTTGCAGGAATGCAGCCCATGTTTGCCCCTTAAGTTTACTTCTTAACTGTCACTGGCAATATGGGAAGACATGCCTCCCTCTGCCTTCTCAGTAGGAAACTGATGGAGTGCCTACTCCGGGTAGGGAATGAGTCCTTACCCCAAGTGAAGGAGTTCAAGTACCTCGGGATCTTGTTCGCGAGTGAGGGGACATTGGGAGCGGGAGATTGGCCGGAGAATCGAAGCAGCGGGAGCGGTATTGCATTCACTTTACCGCACCGTTGTGACGAAAAGAGAGCTGAGCCGGAAGGCAAAGCTCTTGATCTTCCGGGCAAATTTCGTTCCTACCCTCACCTATGGTCATGAAGGGTGGGTCATGACCGAAAGAACAAGATCACGGGTACAAGCG
>JAODOY010005575.1:0-32004 GCA_025399855.1 Forbesichthys papilliferus | reverse complement strand
GAGAGAGAGAGAGAGAGAGAGAGAGAGAGAGAGAGAGAGAGAGAGAGGCAGACAGGAGAGACGCAAGCAAGGAATTCCCTCGCAAAACAAAAGAATCTACCGGGGCGTGGGTTACTATGCTCGAAGAAGACGTGATGTTGTGAGATGGAGGTAACCAGCTCATTAATGGCGTAATGGCACGTCTCCAACGGCCCACGGTTGTGTCTAAGTAGGGATATGTGCTTTTGATGTCTAGATACTATCACACCGAAGGACGTAAGATTCTCCCGTTTTAACCGACAGTCGACAGTGGAGCGTCTTTCTTCGCCGCGCTTGTCTGAACCCTCTCTACGCTCTGTATTGCCCACAACTGGCCCACGACTTCTGACATACTAAATATTCAGCAAAAAAAGAATTTCTTTGACATGCCAGGTATTTTTGTGCGGTGAACCGGTAAGCTTTTTACTAACATTATTATTATTATTATTATTATTATTAACATTTGAAGTTCAGTAGATATTATGGACTGTTTGCTAGTTTGTTATGTGTTATAATTGACTATATAACAAGGAGGTGTGCTCTTAACGGGAGTCACTTTGGTTTTTAATACAGATGAAGATACATTTAACGCAGAGGATAACCTCTTTCTCTGTTATTGTTTCTGCCCGTCCCTCTATTTCTCATCGTGTGCTTGATGTGGGTGCGTGCGTGCGCAGGGCTCCAGACATGACGGGTCAATGTCTGGGTGCGCATGGCCCCAGGAGCCGGGCCTACATCGACGATGAAGTCGGCGCCATCCGCATCAATGTGGGTGGCTTCAAGAAGAGCCTCCTGTCCAACACGCTGTCCCGGTTTCCCGAGACCCGCCTGGCCCGCCTGCTGCACTGCCAGTCCAAAGAGTCCATCCTGGAGCTCTGCGACGACTACGATGACGCAGAGAAAGAGTTTTACTTCGACCGGAACCCTGCGTTGTTCCCATATGTGCTGAACTTCTACAACACAGGCCGCCTGCACGTCATGGCCGAGTTGTGTATCTTCTCCTTCAGCCAGGAGATCGAGTACTGGGGCATCAACGAGTTCTTCATCGACTCCTGCTGCAGCAGCGCCTACCACTGCCGTAAGATGGACCCGGAACGGGAAGACTGGGACGACCGGAGCGACCAGGGTAGCACCACGTCATCGTTTGACGAGCTGTTGGAGTTCTACAACGACGCCACCAAGTTCGACAAGCAGCCGTTGGGGAGCGCTCGCAGGCGCATCTGGCTGATGCTAGACAACCCCGGTTATTCCGTGGCCAGTCGCATCATAAGCATTCTATCTATCCTGGTTGTACTGGGCTCTATCGCCACTATGTGCATGAACAGCATGAGCGAGTTTAGTTTATTGGACCGCGAGGGCCAACCCACCGAGGACCCCCGGTTTGAGACGGTGGAGCACTTCGGCATTGGCTGGTTCACGTTTGAACTGGTCGCCCGGTTCGTAGTAGCGCCCGATCTCCTCCATTTCTTCGAGCATCCGTTAAACGTGATCGATCTGGTGTCCATCCTGCCTTTTTACCTGACACTCATCATAAATCTTATGGTGGATAGCAGCCCCACGCTCGCCAACCTGGGCCGCGTGGCGCAGGTGTTGCGCCTAATGCGCATCTTCCGCATTCTGAAGCTTGCGCGTCATTCCACGGGGCTGCGCTCCCTCGGGGCCACGCTCAAGAACAGCTACAAAGAGGTGGGCTTACTGCTGCTCTACCTTGCAGTCGGAGTGTCGTTTTTCTCCGTTATGGCCTACACCGTGGAAAAAGAGGACAGCGAAGATCTCTCCACCATCCCTGCGTGCTGGTGGTGGGCCACCGTCAGCATGACAACGGTCGGTTACGGAGACGTGGTGCCGGTGTCCATAGCGGGGAAACTGACCGCCTCAGCGTGCATCCTGGCCGGGATCTTGGTGGTCGTGCTTCCGATAACGCTCATTTTCAACAAGTTTTCACTCTTTTACAAGAGACAAAAACAGTTGGAGATCGCGATGCGAAGCTGTGATTTCGATGAAGGGATCAAAGAGGCGCCCTCGGTCAACCTGAGGAATTATTACGCTCACAAAGTAAAATCCCTCATGGTGAGCTTGTCAAACATGAGCCGAAGTTCACCAAGCGAACACAGTTTGAACGAATCGATACACTAAAAGGGGCGTTTTGTCATGTTCACGTGAGTGAACGACGGGAGTTTGCGAAAGTTTAAATTCACTGTGGCGTGTCACTGCATGCGGAGCTGTCCAGGGTTCTGAAAGTCTCTCTATAGCCCAAACGGCACCCACTTCGTGTGTAATGGTGTGTGACTTGTCTGCCTAGGCTGTAACTCCGTGCAATAATGTGTAAATGTATGTCAGTCACAATCTGTGAGCGAGCAAATAGTTGAGCTGCTTCCAATGTGCGTTATAGGCCTACTGAATTGGATGACGTCAGACTTAAACGACAGAGAATTCCGTAGTTGTTTACAACCGTATAGGCTGTGTCACTGGTCCTTTTAAAAATGTGGTCTAGTCTTCACGTATAAGCCTACTCGTTGCTGTTCTTGCTGTTGATGTTGTTGTAACTTCAGCAGTATCTCTTATAAAAGAGGGTTGGTGTGATGTTTTGTGTTGTGATGAGATGAGATGACTTCAGATGTGTGAATGAAATCAATCATATTAAAGGCAACACGTGAATTACTGGTATATCATTAATCCATTGCAGTTGCCAGTTTATATGGTATTAATTGCTTGACATTAAGTAAGCATATTAGCTATTGTAAATCTAAGTGAAATATCCACATCCATGTTGTCTAGGAAGGAATTTTGACAATGTGAAATAATTATTCACATCCATATGTTGTCTAGAGAAGGAAATAATAATCCAGGGAGTGGCACAACAATTTAGCAATTTGACAAAAGGGGTGAGAACTATTCATAGCTGTCATGTAAATAAATAAACAAATACATTCACACAGGATTCGATTTTTTATCAAACAATAGGCAACTATTGAGCTTGTTGTAACAAGAGATACTAATACATTGGCACATAATTAGCTGTTGGCTACTGTACATGGCAGATTATTACTAGTAAAATACATTATACTGTATACAGTATGATAAAACGTTTTTTTTTTAATATATATAAATACAGAATATCTGCAAAGCAAGTTAATCTATCGCTGCAAACAAAGCATTAAAGTATTCATTGTCACCTCCCCTCCACACTAGTGTATACTTTTGTCAGTTTTTTGTGTATTTCTGCTTCTGAACAACATGAGAAATGAAAGAAGTTATCAGAATAGTTGATTGAATAAACTACAGTATTTATTAACACTTTTTTTCTCACCAGTGTCAAAGTAATAGAACATATGCTCATATATAATCAGCCAACTCACTGTTCTTGTTGCATTGGTAAATGCAATGGCAATAATTGTGGCTTCTGTAACAGTTTCAGAAACCCATCTGAGGACACTCAATTAGTGTCATTGATTTTAGATTGAGGAATGAAGAGATATTTGATATAAAGACCCATCAGCCTCCAAAAATCAATTCATCCATTTCCCGTCTCATATTTCTACTCACTCAGTTAAATAGATTTTTTCATTTTTTTAGACAATAAGTAGAGTAATATAACATGGATAACACAATATAAAGTTAATCACAAAGACACAAAGACACTTTTCATGTAGCATAATTATTCAAAATGTCAAAAGCGTTTCATGAAACACTGTAAATAAATAGCATTATAGACATATTTTCTAATGTAAATTATATAGTACAGAATCCATATGCACAATGTAATGACTTCAACACTGAAGTCATTACTTCAGTCAAACTACTGTAACTGTGTAACAAACATATCGCCACAATATCTACAGATGCACCAGGAGAATTACATTACAGATAATGGATGTTTTTCACAGTGGTCAGAAAAACACACTGTTGCAACATTAAATTAATTAAATGAATGCTTCATGTGATGCCAGCACTCATTTTGTCTATACTGGTGAACTGGTAGAACAAAATGGACCAGACACATTATTGATTTTATGAGCTTACACCCTTGTTCACCTTACTGTGACACATCTGCAACTTGAGGACATAAAAGTCAGCGGTATGACCATGGGAAATACTGTAAGGTCTTTTCTCAATGGACAACAATGAAATGACCCAGGGTATTGTTTTATTGTTTTAAATGGGTGACGGAGAGAACAGCATCACATTCATTCATTTGAATGCAGATCAGCAACAGGCTTGCACTAAAGATTGTGTCCTAACTATTTTTGGAATTAAGCTCTACCCACGGGTAACAATTACACTTTAGTTTATTTGTAAACCCTAAATAACAATTCACCGCAGGGAGCATGTTTCAAATTCCCATTGATCCAAGCTAGCATAGGAAGTAACACATTGATTAACACAAAGTGACATGTTGACACACAAAGGGCTTCAGTGAGCGGTGGGAGAAGAAATTGACAGATATGATGTGCTCTGATATTATATTATTATATATGATGCTAACTATTTATGCTTATTTCATATGATATCATGGTCAAATCAAGTCAAGTCAATTGTATTTATACAGCCCTTATTCACATTGCAGTCTCAAAGGGCTTTGCAACCTACATTTCACATGAAAACAAACAACACCCCCTTAACCTGCTCCTCCACCCGGGCAAGGAAAAACTTCCAAAAAACACATGGGTGAAACAGGGAAGAAACCTTGGGAAGGGACCACAGAGGGAGGAATCCACCCCTCCAGGACGGTTGAGATGCAATAAGTGATGGTAGGCAAACCAAATTTAGCATTAATACTATGTATGTAATACTATTTTCACATTATGCCACACTTAAGAACTTCCACATCGGAACGATTTCAAAGCATTTAGCAATTTGTGAAATAAGAGTGCTCTGTCAATTGTGACATTAACAGACGCCACAGAATAATACACAAAATTCCCAGAATAAAGCAATATAATGTACTGTATGATATGATATACCACATTCACAGCTGTATAGTTCAAAAGTCATTAAGCTGGCTCTTCTGACCTGAAAATGGAGCTGTCTGGCCCTCCCGTTGCCCTCCCATGGAGCACCAGTATCATTACCCTGCACTGATGGCGTTGATACTGTAGATGTGAGGTAAGACCTGGTCAGTGCTGCCTGCCAAGGAAAGGGAACCCAGTTGGCAGAGTCTGTCAAGCCATCAGAGGAAGGCCGTGTAAAAACACTCTCCTTGATGGACACCAGGGACGCCCACCCAACGCCCATGTCTGGAATTTGACTGTTCTCCAGACAGTTTGAGTGACCAACGCAAGACAAAGACAGTGGCTGCTGATATTTTGATAGTGGTCTTAAATAGAGAATTAGGCAAAAGGAAGATATTTACAAGACGGCCCGTTGACTTGTATGTAGTAGAGGCAGGGACGTAATAACTGAATGTTTCAATGGCAAGCACGTGTCACTGTGCGCATTTGTGTTTGTGTGCATGCACGTGCAAATGCTCTAGACAGCATGTCTAATGGGCGATGTATTCAGCAGCAGCATCTCCATTCGGCTCTGTACTGGCGACATGATGCGTTATTGCTGAGCAGGCTCTTGGTGTTGTCGCACATTGCCATCTGCTACTATCGCTATGTTTTAACCAGTGTGATTGCACCGTTATTCACCCCCGCCTCTTCTCACCATGCCTGATCTGTGAACATATATGAAAATAGACTTGACGGCCTATTTTAGACTGATGGAAGTATGTGGAGTCGATGCCTTTTATCCTATTTACCAAAATGTGATGTCTGTTTGGTTGATGTGTTACATAGCAGATACTTAATTAGATAGTGTTTTATTTGGTAAAGGTGATTAATGATGGAATGGCACTTTAAGGTGCATGTATTGCCATCACATGGGAATCTGACAAACACAGAAACAAAAGTAACCAAAGAACAGCAGTCAGTGCAAGACCAGTGTCAAAATCTAATGTTTTAAAGGACAGAAATGACCTCATAAATATACTTTCTTCTTATGCAGACCTCAACAAAGTGCGATTAAGAGACTCGTCAAGAAAAACTGTAGATGTTTTGGCTCTTGAATTACGGTTCACACGGAATTATAATATATAATCCAGACTGGCCCAATGCAGCCATTAGTGCAAACTTGACCATCTAGCAATAGCTTTTATAAATATAAATCCTCAGAATTACATTAAAATTCCACATTCAATCCATATTTCAATGGACTAAAAGGTTGAAAATGCATTTTGCACTCAACAGCCAGGAACCCTAATGGTGTACTCTGGCGGCTTCATTACTGTTCGGATGACACAGAGGAGACAGTAAATGCATATACTAAAACAAGATACTGTTAACATCACACCCTCCTTGATTACCTGGATCAGACGAGCAACAGTGATGCTATGGCTGTTTGTAAACCTTTGCCCCGTGAGTTTAAACCCACTTATTTACAACCAAAGCCCGGAGGCATGATTACTGGGTTTTACTGATACAGACACTACGGGGCTGTGCAACTACAGTTCAGCGCCAGTGCACGGGAAGGCATGGTAAATGTTAAGATGAAGATACTTCAATAAGTGGACAGATGTGGTCTGAGAATTATCAAGCCAAGTCAGCCTCCAACAGCATTTTAACGCTCATAATGTATATTACATAACAAATCATAATGATAACGCACCAGTTTCAAGCGCAATATAGACATTTCTCTGCCACTGACCAGTCTCAATGATATTCAGGGTGTTCCATATCTCTTTGTTCTGATCGTGTACTAGATTCCCAGAGGACAAGGCAGGCATAATGAATGCAATCTCAAGCCATCCTTTACATTACTTAACAATGAGACGATGTCTCTCCATGTCCTGACCTCACCCACCCATGAGGACACAGCATGATTTTAAATTGTAGCAATAGTAAACCTACATGCAGCTTCAGGTGTTGGAATTGGTCAGACAGTCCTACTCCCACAGGTGTTGTAGCCAGCTGGCCAGACAGTTAGATTGGCTTCATAATTAATGGGAACATCCAGCACATAACACTATACTCACACAGTTACCTTTGATCGGTTTGGGGACAAATCACACTTTTAAAAGCTAGACGACTATTGGTATTTAGCTATATGTGTGTGTGTGTGTGTGTCTGTGAGTGTGCACGCGCCCGCACACGCGTGTGTGTGTGTGTGTGTGTGTTGGGGAGTCAATTCCCTCGAGGCGCTACCACAGAGCACTGAGAGAAAAACTGGAGCTGCAGAAAACAGTGGCGTTCCACCAGAGACCGTCTGCTGACACCAAAGTAGAACCTTCAAAAGAGAAACAGACTTCACTACCATGCTCTTCTTTGAGATAATTACATCCTGTAGTACTGGAGAAAACAAATGCACTTTGTGATAGTTATATTTCTCAATTGTTCTAGGGTCGCTAGATAAAAAAAGATTTGAGTAAGCATTTTGCTCTAATAAAATGAATTGTTTCATTTATTAATTTTATTACAATCTAAAATGGTGTCATCTAATGGTGTTGTTTTTAATATGATATAACTTTATGCCATTAGAATGGGTCATTTATTTGGACCTCCCTAACCCACTTCATTTCTGGGTTCAAAGTGTTTCCAAAGTGTTCTCTAACCACTGCATTGTGATATATTGTATTTAAAGCCAACATATATTTATTTTTACCGGCATTATCAATAAGTTATTTGTTTTTTGTCTATACTGACGTCAGGTAAGATGTGCAGAGGTTATTAAACTTCTGGGGTTTGGTAAATGAATCTGTTCAGAGGTTGGTGGTCCACAGAGCACATATGACAAACCACAAATAATCAATTCACAAATGTAAGACGGTGGAACGGACATACGTCTGCATAATGAGCGTGTTTGGTTTTCCCCTCCCTCGGTCGACCGCCGTGGACCATTGACTCACTTAACCAACACTTCATTCACCTGCCACGGCATTGGGGAACTGTAATGATTGCTTATTATGAATACAGCACTGTACAGTACACTACCTTGTCCTGTGTGGGCTATTACCTTTGAAATCCACCTGGTGTTTTGTACTGCACAAGCAAATCACTGCAGCCTCTCTCCTGGGGGACAGCACGCTACTGTAAATTAAGGAGTTATTACAGAAATTATCCTAAGCCTTGTTGGGGTTCTCAGTAATCACCGGCGTAGCCATGTAGCCTTTAAGGGATTGTATCCCTAGTTGGAGTGTTCTGGAAGCTGCGACGCCTGACATTGAGGTGTTGTTCTTGATCTGTAATTAAAGAGAGTTTTGTTCAGAGAGCAAAACCGTATTTGCAAAGCATTGATCATGAGCCTCTCCTGCCCCAGAGTATGCACCTCCACCACAACCACACACACGCGCGCACGCACACATGCATTCACACATGCACACTCCTCCGTGTACAGTGTACCTCCTGCTGTGTTTCAAAACATAAACCTGTTGTTTGCTGAGACGGGATTAAAATTTGCGGTTATAAGGGTGCTATAGCAATCGAGACGTGTCCATTTAAACAATACCGTTATAAACCATAGTGGTGAATAATACATTTATAAATTATGTCTCTAACTGGAGTTGTTATTTGAAAATGACATTGACGATAGTGACACCATATTGTACCATTAGCAGGCGTGTATGTTTCTGGGCATCTGCTTTTAACCCTTCTGCCTCCACTGTCCCCTTCTGGCCAAGAAATACACACAGCCACTTGGACGTATCTGTGATAAGTGAATTCCTGTTAAATCAAAGCATTATAATATCGTAAATGTGCACCATATTGTACGAAATCATATTTACTGACAAGACTGCCTTGCCAGTGAGGGAAGCAATTTAAAATGACACACAATGTCACATCAAGTAGTTTCACCGAGGACTTGAAAAGGAGAGACACAAACCACAAGAACAAGTAATGGAAAGAATAATGCTGCATAGTGTGTGTGTGTGTGTGTGTGTGTGTGTGTGTGTGTGCGCGCGTGTGCATCAGCATGTGAGTGTTGTGGCTGATAGTAACATCTTATCACAGTTCCAGTGGGTTATGTGTCTGTGTGTTCATCTATGTTCCCAGGCTAAGCTGAGTGCAGTGGTGTTAAAACATCAACAAGGACTTTTGAGCATCCCACTGGATTTCAACCACACTTTCTGTGCTGGGAACCACCATACGGGCAGGCGACCACACTCTTGTGGCCACAACGACAGGAGTGACATTTACACATTGAAGCAGATGTGACTGTTGCTTTCTGGTGAAATGTCACACCGATAGCATTGAAGCAAATTATTGGATTCCCGTGCATCTCCTATGGCCTCCTGGGATGGACGTGTCATTTGGAAGCGCTCATTATTATTTCAGGAAGGGTTCTCAGAATTTACAACACACACACACACACACACACGCAAACCTTCCCTTGTAGTGCCATGGTTTATAAGGCCACTCACATGCATTCACTCTTAAGGTCACCATTAATTAGGCTTCAAGCTGTTGTGGCGAAGATGATAGATGGTTGACATTTCTCTAGAAAACCTATCCTGTTGTAGACCCAGAATAAATAAAATAAAAATATTTGATTCAGTCATTCAGTTACGGATTTGATTAGATTTTTTTTTTTTTTACAAAAGGCTGCGATCTATATCCAGGTGAAGGCTCTGGCTCTCAGAATATGGAAATAATACAGAGGCAATGACATTCTCTCACTGGTGATAAGATGTGTGGGGTGTCAAATGCCCACCTTGAAGAAATGAAGGCGAAAGACATCAAGAAGTATTTCTTTCTCACTGTAATCATCTTATTTTTCACTGACTTTTCTGTCTTTACTCGCACACCCACACTTTCACTTATGTCACTATATCATTTTCTGTCTTGTTTTTTTTTATCTTTATTTCTCCGCCATGCTAAGAAGTTGTTGAACTATTTAAAGTGTCTCTATATAACTTTCTACCACTAGATGTCAATATTTAATATGCCTATAGTATCTGTTGTGAATACCAGACTGTGTTACAGTTATATTTATGGGGAGGCTTCTCATAAATGTTTTCTCAATGAGTACTAATCTTAGATACATACATGAAAAGTGAGAATCTTGTATGAATCATTTATGTTAGACCCATTTCATCTCTGAAATAGAGGCTTTTGGAAGAACTGGCACTACAAATTTCCAAAATAGAATTCAATAGAATGGTTTTTTTAAACTCTTGAATATAATATACTATATGAATATAAAACAAACATTGTTCTGTCATACTGGCAACCTATCATAAATGGATGCTATTAATTAGTGTTTGTATTATTTACAAAATTACAATATTACATTTAGGCTATGTAATATGCTAGCATATACAGTAAACCATTTTAGCTAGTTTATGTAGAGTGGTGTTTCACAGAGAAATTATTTTATGAGATTGTAGTGTTTCAAAAAAACCTAACTGTTGTATAATGTAGAATATAATATAAACAAACATGCAAACAAAGCCAGAACATATGGATGTGAAACAGACACTTGGCCTTTGAATAAAGTTTACTGTAATATAGGAGGAAATAAATATAGGTTCTATGTGGAAATATTATTGTGGAGACAAGTGGCAGAATACAGATGATGGGTTAACAGGGGCACAATGGAACAGTTCGGAGATGAAGTCAGCAACAAAACTAAACTTCTTCCTACTAATTGACTGATTAATGATAATACACACACACACGCACACACACACAGTGAACTAGCAAAATAATAATAAATGTTTAAAGATATTCATGGTGTCAGGGCTAATTTAACAAGGCTGGTAGGACAAAACAGACATTTTCCTAAAATGACAGCATTGAGTAGAAAATCAAGTTTTACAATAATACCAAAATCCCCATTCAACAATAGCTGTACTGTAAGGTGATATGTGAATTAAAGTGTAAAGCTGTTGCAAGGGTCAGAAAAGTAGTTTGAGGACTGTGTGCGTCTATCCAACAGCCTGAATGACTGGAGGTCATGTTCTGACTGCTGCTCCAATGTGAGACATCCAGGCTACACATATTACACACTAACACAGGTCTAGACCAAACACCCACTCACGCATGAGCACACACACAATGGACGGCGTCACATGTACATGCACCCAACACACACATTCACTAGCTCGTTAAGACCGATGCATACAGCTGTTGATCACAGGGAGTACATACACACCTGAGACATTGTAGATGTGCGAGGGTTAGTGACATGTCATCCAGGGCATCCAGAAATAAATGATAAATAAACCCGTTCCTCATAATGGTCTGTCATAATGGTACAGTAGACAAAAAAAAAAACTTCTCTGGGAGACTTATGGTGGTTTCATCTGTCTGCTTGCTCAGTGGAAAGTGGGATCGGTTTCTCATTGTCTGACAGCTGCAGCTAATCAAGGCTTATCAGATTCTGCTGGGCTTGTCACATAGCTGTCAGGAAAGTACATGAACTGTACGAAGCAAGGAGTAGGATTAACTTGTTTTAGCTGAATTGCCCTGATTTTCATTGGTTTAACCTGATTGTCCTGGCTGTAATGTAAAAGTTTTCAAATCTTACATTTAAATACTGCTTGGTGTTCTGGCTCTGTATTCTTTAAAGCCCACAACACCTACACAGGTGGTTTGACAATGAGACTGAACATCTGGCTGTGCATTTGATTGGCATGTCACTGACTGCCTTATGTCAGTTTTGTTGTTTGTAAATAGATAAGCTATATGTTTTGAATTCAAAACAAGACTATTTAAATATTATAGGACACCTATCTAACCTCTGTCTGGACAAAAAATTGAACCAGTCATATATAGTGCCACAATATTGCTTGTTCAAAAACCACAACATCACCATTATTCTATATTTCCACATTTTGCTTTGAGAAGAAAAATAACATTGTACTCGCTACTGGATTGAGCTACTATATTTTATACATTTTATTAGGAAGTAATTTGAGAAATTGACAAGTCTACAAAGTGCAGACTTATCAAACCTGAATCCAGTATTCACAGTCTAACAAAACAAGAACATTTAGTCAGTCTGTCCTGGCTACAGTCAGCTACATTAAAAGCATTAAACTGATGATATGAAAATCAAATAAGGAAATTAATTAGTAGACACTAGACAGACATACGATGTAAACAAGCTGGCATGCCCGCTTAATTTTTGTGTGTTCCCATCACTTCTTTATCGCAATCAATCAGTAAAGCATAACCCCTGTTCACTTAAAAGGTATAGTGAGAGATTGTAAAATAATACATTTTTTGTCAAATTCACAGAATATTTCCTTACAGTCCACTAGTTTACCGTTCTCTGTGCGTGCTGAAAAAAGAAGGTACTTCTACATAGCCACTATATGGCAGTGCCACCAGTTTGTGTTTAGTGCAATTGTAGAAAACATAAGAACACTGAAAATCATGAGCCTTACAGTGTCTTACAGCAAACATGAAACAATAACGACAACAAACGAAATACTGTCTAATCCTTACTCACACACAGGTGCACGCAATAAGTGATTATGTGATAGGAGGCCATGATGTGGATGGTCAGAAGGGAGGGTAAAGCACTATCCCTGGAGGCGATTCCAGACGTTACAGGTAGTTAACCAGTGGGTAATTGAGAACGTGTCTGTGGTTAATCAACTGTAGGCGATTTCTAGTCGCAGTTGCCCACATGAAACAATATATAAAGACATAATTAGGCTGCATTAATTAAAATTACAGTAAATTACCAGGTTAATTAATTGATTAACTAATTAACTAACAATGCAGAAAATGTGATTATGTCTAAGATGCAATAAAGCTAACACAGTTACAGTAAAACATACTATGATGGGATGCAATACAATTAGACGGATCTAAATGCACATACACAGTAGCCTGCAGTATGTTTTTTGTCAATCAAATCAGGGTGTGACTGTATCTTGTGCCTGTGACAGATTCCTAATGTGTTACGTTAATTAGCGCATGTTCCATCCCTCCGAAGGGAGCGGATGCCAGTCAGACACATAATCATGCTTATATTTTTTCAACAAAACATTAGGCCTTCTCTGCAAACAGCAAACTGAGTCAGGTGCAGTGGGGAAATGGAAGTAGACCATTTTCTTTATTAGCCACAATCTGGTCTAGGTGTTTAGAAGAAAATGTAAAAACTAGGCTTTTTTATGAGCATGTGTCACTGACTGACCGACTGACTGACTGACCTTGGTAAAACTTGCATTCACTATATTCTAGACAGTAGGTGGTGGCACACAATGTAGACAGTAGGTGGCGGTAATGCACCATGTGCAACATGCCCACAAGAAAAGAGTATTGCACACTTTTCAAACCCATACTGCTATTGGAATGGGGTGTTGGCTCATGCCCACGGCCGGCTGAACTCTTGCCTAGTTTTTACTTGTTTTTAGGGAGGTTCAGAGGTCAAACTAAATAGAGACTGACTGAGACAAGCAGCATGAAGCAGGTTGTGGTGGAAAGCTTTATTGTGAAACCCGCTTGTGGTGCAATTACTCTGCACCTGGACATGCATCCTCATGTAGGTATGAGTAAAATACCAATCAATCAATCCAGTGAGAGAACAAGTTTAGAACGGGTTTTCGAATGTAGTTTTTGGACTGCACAACACATATGGACATATGTACCTTCTTCAATGAAAGAAGGTACAGACTAGAGAATAATGAGCGTGAGGGGGTGGCAACATATTGTAAGTTCCCAGACACGAAAAGAATAAACCTTTCACGAAATATTCAAATTACGCAGACAGCAGAGCTTGTTCCTGAGTGTGGAACAGAAAAAGAACGGTCAGAGGTCTCACTATTGATCTAATGAAACACACACACATAGAGAAATAGAGAAATGGGTGGTGAAACAAGGTGGGGGTGAATTCTGTCTGGATGAGTCACGCATTGACCCCCTCCTTTCGGAACCAATCATAATGACAACAAACACAGACAGGAGATGAGGAGCTTGATGAGGTCTGGGGAGTCAATATGCTATTAAAATCTGTGGTGTCCTCGTGACCCCTGCCTGTCTGGCCATCTGTGCTACTGCTCCACCTATAATGCTGTTGGCACACCTCAGTGCTCCCCGCTGAGAAACACCACATACCTTACTGCACCTGGAAGGGATGCCACACTGCACTCTATCTGGCACAATGGAGAAACTGACAGACCGAGAATCTGTCCGTCTAGCTTCCTGTCTCTCTAGATGCCACTGCCAGCTGTTGAACGCTGATAACTGATGAAACTCACAGGAAAAAAAACTCAAGTACAGCTGGGATGTTCGGGAGTATTTTTTGCTCCATGAGCTGAAATTACAGGACTGAGGGATCTTGTGTACAGTGAGAAGAGTAGGGGTCCCAGCACAGATCATTGAGGAGCTCCTGTGTTGAGTGGGCAGGGTTTGGATAGACGTCCATCCCAGAGGACTAAGTAGGAGTGTCTGACAGATAGGATTCAAACCAGGAGATAGAGTCTGAAATTCCTAGCTCAGCTAGAGTTGAAAGGAGGATCTGGTGGTTTAGAGTGTCGAATGCAGCTGACAAGTCTAAAAGGATGAGGACTGACGAGAGGGAGGATGCTCTAGGAGTGTGTAGGGCTTCAGTCACCATGAGAAGAGCAGTCTCAGTGGAGTGAGAATCTACCCTGGGCGCAGACAACACCACACCTATAAAAACACTATCTTGGTAATGTGTTTTCATTATGGGGAGCTTTGGTGTATTTGTTTTGATCTTGAGTTCTAATAGAATGAGTGTTTAATCAATGTCCAGGTTAGTGTCAACATGTCAATATCCAGAGATAATCCCTCAAATTTAAAAAACAGAAGCAGGAAGACAATGAGCGCGAAGGTGGTGTCTTGATAAGTGGCTGGGTCAGTCTTGGCTGCCTTCCATACAATCCCCCCATCTTCCACCAGTAACCCATATATAAAATAGCCTATACGTGTGTGTATACAGCCATGGAAAAAAATAAGAGACCACTGTACATTGTTTATAATGTTATAGTATAAATATACTGTAAATGTAAAACATATAACATGAATAGAAAAAGTATTTAAATGTAGATCTAAAAATACATATATTACATGTAAGTAAAAAAACACAACTGTATAAATAGTAGACATCTGAGAAAACGCTGCAGTGGTCTCTTAATTTTCTCCGCTGCTGTATATATAGCAATATTTCATTTACACTTACAAGAGTTTCAAAAGACAGCAGCATTGGCTGCCTGGCTAACACACTGGCTAGCTTGCATTAATGGCTTGCTACTTATTGAACAGCAGCTCCCTGGTTATGCATGTCTCTTGTCTTCATTCTTTCTCTCTCTGCCCTCGCTCTAGTAACATTCATATTTGCTTACATAAGATAAACACTAGATTATTTGTTTAGGTTAGTGGCCAATATTTCATATTCAATTAAATATTTTAAAAAAGCATTTTCATAATTAATATCTATCTTTCTCCATATTAATTATTCACCGGTGGCCTTGATTCTATGTTCGATGCATATTTGTTGCAATAAGGAAACAGAAGGAATTGTGGTACTTCTGAGTAGGCCGTTGAACTGGAGTGAAAATACAAAAACTGATGGTGATGACAAACATCTGGCTCTTCAGTAAGAAGTCGGTAAGTATTTGCCTTGAGTTTAGTGTTCAGACTTAGTTTACAGTGACCCCAATAGAATGGCCTTGAAGCAAAGAGGAAATATTATCTTTCATAGATAAAGTCCATAACTTCAGAACATATGCTACATTATGATACACTAACTATTATATATTAAATCACTGTGTTATTTAATATGGCTCTATTTGGTTCTATTAGCTGATATGCATGCTGAGCCACTGTAAGTTAACCATGGAGTTGACTGACTCCATTAGTCTGTTAAGTGAACAAGGAAATAATAGTGATATTAAGTGTATCTTAAAGGTGAACAGAGAGATTTGGAACAGAGTAATCTAAATTATTTCCTAAAGCACAATGTTGTCACCTATAAGACTAATACTCTAATATGTTCATAGGAGGCGTTGGCAGAATTTTTTCAGAAGTATTATTAAATAGGTATGCTCTAGGCAGGGAGGTGCATTATGCTTCAATAGGCCCCAGAGGAAATAAAAAAATCCCTGTGACAGTCATTCGTTCCATCAACAACAGACATTAAAGAGAATGCCATTATAAGGGCCTCATGCAATTCATAAGACAAAGTCAGTCCATTTATTTGGCTCCATGTGTGTCAAATTTAGATGTCCCACAAAACCCAAGGAGCAGAAATCATTAGAATGCACTCCGTTCCCTAGGAAACAGCTTCCCATTCTGGAGTGGCGCATATGAGATAAAGTTGAGTGAAGTCATTGATAACTACCAAAGCTCTATTCACAGCTCTATCACATACTTTACAGTATCATACAGCACTAAAACATCATGTGGGAAACATTGTGAGAGGAATCCTCTATTTTACATGCTTCAAAGTCCCACATAGGGCCGCATCCAAAACGATTTACATCACATTTGTCTGGAGCATTCATCTCTGTTCCATGAACTCACGGTTGGTTTAGCTTCCAATTTAAAAGGATTCGATGCACAAACGAAGGATGACAATGATGGTTTTTGGATTGACGTCACACAAAGTATCGTGGAACCCTCAGAGAGAAAACTGGATAAGGCAGCTCATTAGGCAGACATGAGTGTGTACAATGACAAAATACAATGTTTTGCACTAGCTATGCAATATGTATACTAAAATGCTGATGCTGCAAATCCTAAAAAATATTCAGATAGCAACACTCCCCTTGAGAAACAGCATGATGATTGCTCACACTGCAAAATAGCAGTTTTCCATATTGACTTACACCAGTAGTCTTTAGTAGTCTAATAGTGGTTTTATCCACCAGTCCCATAAATGTGAAACAAAAGGGAACTGTAGTTCACTTCACAAGCTATATTTTAAATGCTCTGGTCAGCAGCATCGGAGCACAAGAGTGTTTGCTAGCGTCTAATGCACAGCTTGACCTGCGGTTCACAATAGTTGTGCTAAGGTTGTGTGCAACTATCTGGTCTAAGTTGATTAATTAGCCTCTTGCTCTCCAATCATGTCATGTAATGCTGTACACAATCCTAACACACCACCATTTGATCACTGACCAATAGCTTAATGCTGGGCTGGCTTCATTAACTCGTCACACACACACACACAGAGAGAGAGAGAGAGAGAGAGAGAGAGAGAGAGAGAGAGAGAGAGAGAGAGAGAGAGCGAGAGAGAGCGCGAGAGAGAGAGACTTTGTGACAGGTGTAGCACAGGTAGTAACACCTTCGTCTTCTTACATTGCCTACCAAAACATAGGCCTATGATGATTGCTTTTTACAAGCATAAACAAAACAAAGTTCCAGTTCCAAACCCTGTAAAAAGATTCTAAGAACTAGTTACTGCGAGGAACTTCATACCTGACTTGGAAAAGGAATTATTCTCTGAAACATTGGGATTTCGTAACAGACAGC
Source organism: Forbesichthys papilliferus (assembly GCA_025399855.1). NCBI lineage: Eukaryota > Metazoa > Chordata > Actinopteri > Percopsiformes > Amblyopsidae > Forbesichthys > Forbesichthys papilliferus. The sequence goes on along the minus strand of JAODOY010005575.1, from coordinate 14,560 downwards.
AGTCGGGTATGTAGGCATCGGCCTACCTCGACCTTCTATCTTGGACTGATGAAGAAGTGTCTCAAAGGTTAAATCGACCCAGGTCGTCAAGTAGAAAGTCTACTCATCGTCTGGATTCGTACAGAGACCGGTTAAGAATGACAAACGGACTGTCACCGTGTCTTTTACTAGTTGGGATAATTGGTAAGTAGGATATAACTTTTTTTGTGAAGTTACTGCAGCCCATCGGGTTTGCGTGACATTTGTATGGGTTCATGTTTTAGAACTTCTTAGATTGGAGGGGGTGTTACATGGAAATATATATTTTAAGTCGATAGCATAGATGTATAAGAGAAGGTCGGCCGGGTACATTTCTGGCGTTGGTAGACTGTGTTGTTGAATGTGGCGCGTTTGGGTGCTGACCACATTATTTGCATAATTATGCTATACGGAACAGCCTACAACCATGGGCAGATGCTTTTTTAGAGCAGTGCTGAAAGAATAAACACTTGATTTGCTCACTGATATTTCAGGAAAAACAGGTCGTTGTTGGGTGCATTGGTTCCCCATGTCTGTCTGTGATTGGTTGGCTGCATGCGTCTGTCTAGTTTGTGTGTGGTGTTTGTGTAGACCTGAAGTTTTCAAAGTTGTTCAGGCCAAAGACTCCTTGGTGGATAGCAACATGTCAGAGGGACCCGAAAGTCTGTTAATAAATGTACCTATACAACTCCTTTTTAACCTGATCATCAATAATGTGTAGGACAGCCATTGGCTATATTATCATTTTACTGTATAATTAAAAGTTTTATCTGTTTTTAGTCCAAAATAATTAACAGATTCATATATTTATAGCAACATTATATATGTAAAGTGTATTTTTTGACATATTATTCTTAGGTATAAAAACTGTTTGGAAACCTAGGACCCCCTAGGTGTCACAGACCCCGATGTTGGCTGCATGTAGTGTGTGTGTAGCCTAGGCCTATGCAATAAAGGCTAGCCTACATATACTGTAGGTAACAGGACTTTGTGTCATTTATGTTTACTGTACATGGCCAATGTTGACTAATTCAGTTGCTAGACTGTGTATTAGTTTCTAAGATATTGGTCCGGGTTAGTCAGCGAGTGTATTTGGCTGTAATGTGCAGGATATACATAAATACACTATTAAGACCAGCTAGAGAAGTATTCAGCATTAAAGAAAGATGTCATGGCATGAATGATAGCAGACATCAGTGTGGGAGTGTCGTTTCGGGTGGCACCAGGAAGATTCCATGCTTTAATTAAGCTCATGTGTGACACCACACCCACGAACACACTTCTAACATGTAAAAACACCACTGTGTGATTTATACACAATAACGTGAATCTATGAATCACAATGCTCTGCACGTCATTATGAATGTTGACATAATACAGTTAGTGACTCAATGTTTTATTAGAACTTTGTTGAGAAATGTTTATTTGTAAAGTACAATACGCTTTATTTGTTATTGTTAATTGTAAGGTATTAATCAACAGTATCACAATTAAAATGCATTTAAAGGCCAGACAATATACCGTACAGTGTACACAATGTCAATACATTTTTTTTTCTGGGTTTTTATCTTGCGCTGTACTCACACATGTTGGCTTGCTTTAGCACTGCGCCAAGGGATATCCTGCTGTCTTAGCTGCACATCCAGTGTTTGTCTACTACAGTGACAGTCCAGTAGGACAAAGAACAATGAGAAGACAAACTAATACATGCTGATCATCAAACACGCTAGGCAATTTGATCTGTAACCAGAGAGGTGAACATATCAATTAAAATAGCCTATTCAGCGTAGCTGTTTGTGGTTGCCATACTTAGAGATACACAATGTGTGTGTGTGTGTGTGTGTGTGTGTGTGTGTGTGTGTGAGAGAGAGTCTTGCGTGCAGACATTGGGCCTGTTTGACTTTATCCTTCCACCCAGACAACTAACACCCTCTACAAACTAGAGCTAGAACTAGTTAAACAACATAGCTTCATCTCTGCTCAACTTATCTCTAGACATGTTTTTTTTTCACCCCTTTTTTCTATCATTGTCTTTCTGTGTACTTGAATTCCATCTCCCCATGTTATCGCCTCTCAAATAATTTGAAGGATTTTTCAATTGCACAAAGTTATGATGTGTATCGTTGAGTCAATGAAAGGAAAACAACATTCGCTACACAACAATAGAGAGACAATATTCACTCACTGCCATTACAGTACCATTGTAATGCTGTAAATGTTTGACAGCATGTGCAAACCTACCCTGTTTTTGGGGCTTGGTTAAAGGTACAGTCAGCTATTCTAAGATAGCTGCAGACGTATGCTGAAAAATCTATTTCTACACAGCCCTGGCTATGTCAATGTAAACATAAACAAAGTGGTGCAGACCACAATACTGCAACACTGTAGCCATGGCAATGTTTCCAATGTGTGGGTCCGAACTTCTGAAGGAGCACCCTATGGCTTTGAAGGGAGGAGTGTTTTTGTTTTGGTCAAGTTCAAATATCAACAAGCTTTCTTGTGACTGACTATACATTTAAAGCAATGTGCTGTATTGAACTATATGTCTAACATAGTATCCTATGTATACATTATTGTGTAGGGGGAGCAATTAAAATGGGACAATCAAATACTGGTACAATTCCATAAACGTATATGTTATTGTTCTGCTCTGTGAACGTCTTAACTTTCCTGCTTCTTAGTTGCAATGGTACAAGGGGATTTCGTCGAGCCCCCTCCCTCCTTCTCCATGCGTACCCTAGCGGAGGAGAAGACTATTCTGCCCTGTCGCTTTGAGCTGGAGGCCAATATGACGCAGGTGGTGCAGGTCAGCTGGTATAAGGTGAACCAGGATGGGAAAAAGGATCAGATTATGACCGCTCACTATGCCCACGGACATACAGGTAGTGTACCAGAACGTGACCAAGATATGATCTCTGTCGAACTGAATATCAGGCTGCTTAAGGCTTTAATTGATGGTTAGCGTAAAGTCATGGTTATACATTCTTGACCAAGAGTGAATTAAATAGATATTACCGGTACTCCTGATATGGATTTGTGGGAGACATTTAACAGCATTTTTAGTAATGTCTAAAATTCAAAATTCAATCATAGGTCAAATATATGAATATTATGTTATATTTAAATCGTTTTTTATTGTTCAGACTTTGCAGAGGCATGCCCTCAAAAATATTTCAATTGATTTGGCGATGCTGACTGATTTAGTCTTTCATCACTCAGAGTTTCATCCCCTGATTTCATTATGCTTTCGTCTCTCCCGTCCTCTTCTTGTCTTGTTTAACAGCATTTGGGTCGTGGTCGAGTCGTGTGAGCTTCTTAAGCAACACGCCTACCGTTGACTCATCTCTGGTCCTGCATAGCACAGAGGGGTCTGATGAGGGCAAGTATATCTGCCAAATTATCACCTTTCCCTCTGGGAACTTGGAACGACTGCTGTCACTCATTGTGTGGAGTAAGTCTCTCCTTCTGTATAGTATTCCATATAAGGTCCTCTGTCTGTAATATTTACATCTGCACACACAGTAGAATGACTGAATTCATGATGAAAAGGTGTTTAGTTCACAAGAAATATAATCTTTGCAAAATTTAAAGTATACAGTACTTCTGGATAAGTGTTAAACATGAACATTACTTGGTATGAACATTAGGGATGTTTTAAAAAGAAAAAACAATCGTATCGTCGTGAAAGTTCATTCATATATATATGAAAGTTCATTCATATATATATCCACACTTAAGTATGAATATTTTTACAAGGGACTTGAAACTGCATAGCTCACTTGTACAGTCCAATTGTATTGATTTACTAATAGTTTTGTAAGCCTGCATATGTCCAGTCAATCACCATCATGGCTGAATGCTCGGGTTGCCTGTTTGTCCCCCACATTAAAAAAAAGAAAATCAGATTTGTTTAAATATTGGTTTCAAAACAAAAAGTATCACACAAAAGAGTTACAGTATGTGAATGATAGCATAATAATGTTTGTTTCTTAAAAAAATGTAAGATACAGTGATTCCAGTACGTTTTAATTCAATTTCAATGTAATAATATAATAAATAATCTATTATTTATCACAATAATTTTGGTTAGGAAAATCATGACAATAATTGTTCATATCATCCCATGCCTAGTGAACATATTTGGCTGGTTTCACGGACAAGGATTAAACCTAGTCCAAAACTAAAATTAAAATTAAATCAAGATTTCCATTGAAAAAAATGTATTAATCTAGGATTTGCCATCATCCATGTCTGTGAAACCAGCCCACTGTGTTGGGAAACATATTTCAGCAAATATATCAATGTGGCAAGGTGACTTAGCCTAACATAAACTTCTCTGAATATGCCCCTTTTCCCCCCAACCCACCACACACACACACACACAGTTAAGCCCATCTCGACCTTGGATCCTGTAGTTCTGGTGGAGGGACAGACCTACAAGACAGCCGCAACCTGTCGGGCCATAGCCAGCCCCCCGCCCCATATCACCTGGGACACAGAGCTGAACGGCATGCCCAGCAACCACACCTCCGAGAGAGGCTCGGTCACCTCCAACTTCAAGCTGCACCCCCTGAGGAGCATGAATGGGAAGAAGCTGGACTGTGTGGTGTGGCACCCGGCTCTGGAGCAGCCACGCAGGATCACCAACAACCTGGTAGTTCACTGTACGTACACTAGACTTCTTACAGCACCTTCTAAAGTCACTGACTTTGGAGTTGCCTTTTAGTTCTCAAATACACATGGTCATGCACATAGCGAGTGAAGAGAACAAGAGGGCCATAAGTGACGTTTCTCTAACTTTACAGGAGGGCCAAAACAACATATTCATCTATTTCATATAAATGCTGATGACAAAATTAACAGATCATTAAATACAGTTTAAAAGAAATAACAATCTGTTGTGATTTTATAAAAATACAACATACAAAATCCTTACCCCATGCTTTCCAAATATGCATTTCTCAATGCCAAAAAAGCATATCTGCAGTAAGTACGCCCTTTTGGCACCAACTGGCTTAGTATGTTCCGTTTTTAAATATTTTGAATTTGAATGAATAACTACAAAATTATTAATACTTAACTTTTAACCTTTTGGCAATAGAAAAAGCTCATCAAGAGCTTAATTTTGATATCGCTGTTTCACCCAAAATGTCACTTCTGCTTTTTTGGTTCTCATCCCTCGATACAGTGTACCAAGAATGTTGCATGCTGTGCTACCTCCAAAATTCTTTTTCCTGTTTTTGCATGTTTTCTCTGATAAATGGTAAATAGACTGCATTTATATTGCACTATTCCAACCTATTAGACACTCAATCACACACACATTCACACACTGATGGTGGGGTCAGCCAGGCAAGGCCCATCCAACCACTGGGAGCAGTTAAGGCCAATTTATGCTTCTGCGTCGAAGCTACTGCACATACTCCCTTAAACAATCCTGGTCAAATTTAGATTAGCTGGAGATAAATGTTTTAATATACCTTGCTTGAGCATTATTAACCAAGCCTACAACCTTGTACACAACATGACAGGAATTTTCTTATGTTGTTCTGGTAGCAAAAAGCGATCTTTTATAAATACTATTTTCTATTGGCAGATTGTTTCCTATGATAAATGTTGGTGTAACTAGAGATTAGCTGGAAATAAATTGTTTTATATGCATAATTCAAAATTTTTACATTCTATTATGTTTTTGAGCCTAAACAAGGCATGGCTCTTCCGTATACTTCCACGCCAGCCAAAACACCGTAGACCAGAGCAGAAGTTTAATATGCTCACGAGAGCGTAAGATACGGCATAGGGTATTCCATAGGCTCAAGGCAAAAGCATATTTTATCATTTAGATTAGGTGTCTTGCTCAAGGAACACTTTGACACTTGGTCAGGAGGCAGGGGGAGGCGGTTATAGTGTGAAACCCTCTCACCGTGAAGGTTCCCCTAGCAACTCTGAAGTGCGGCCTATCAGGACAGGTTGAGCTGCTAACACTGACATTACACTGTGTATGGGTAAAATATGGGTGATTGTGTGCGTAACATCATTCAACAGAATATTAATTGATCAGAAACGCTTACATTTTGAGTGGTGTGAACAAATGAGAGGATGGTGTTTAAAAACATTTCTCTATTTCATTTGAAACAGCAAACAAAGTGATGTATTTTTCTTTACAAATTCAAAGTGTCAAAATCAAACTCCTGTATTTCCCCAAAGTCCCTCCACATGCAGATATATCTGGCTATGATAAGAAGTGGCATGTGGGCCTGGAAACAGCCACTCTCAGGTGTGTGACTGGAGGAAATCCCAAACCACAGAGTTTCACCTGGACCAGGTAAGACCTGTGTCTCTGAAGCCGCCAGCATGGCTGTCTAGAATAGATGACTGACTAACTGTCTGATAGGCCTCTGGCTGTCTGGGTGACTGACTAACTGTCTGTGTTGCTCCTCCAACACATTTGACTGCTGTTCTAAAATATGAATGTAGTGACATGAAACTACAATATCATGTTTTTGCATAAAGCTACATTTATTTTTCTGCTACAGTTATATACAGTGTGAGAACATGGTTGTTTCAGTGTACATATATTTTACTGTGTGCATTACAGTAATGGAATTTGTCAAATGTGGTGAATTTGGTTACTTGATCTTATTGAAGTTTTTACTTACTTAACTTGACTTAATTTATATGTCTGACTGGTTCCCATAAAATAATATTTTATTATAATATGTGTAATTGTTTTAAAAATTGTAATGTTTTTAATATTACTATAAAGGTTTAAAAGCTGTATACAGTAACACATTTGAGTTTTTACAGTAGGTTATTGTACTCTATGAGTAATAACATTGATCAAGTTAGGAGAAAACTAGGGCTGATGTTTTTGCAGACTTAGCTGGTTTTGAAATGTACTTTGTGTGTTCTGAAGGATTAGATACATTTTGGGCATTGCATGTTACAGTAGTTTGTACAGTAGTTGCAACACGGTGGCCCAGTGGATAGCACTGGTTTCCCCCACTATCTTGAAACATGTTAGGTTCACCCTCTGACCAGTGACACTGGCTCCAATCTGGAGTTGATCACCAGGTGCTGCACAGCGGCTGCCCACTGCTCCCTTGAGGGATGGGTTAAATGCAGAGGATGAATTTCACAAGGTGTATGTGACAATAATATCACCTTTAGTTGGTAGACACTGTGAAGAGTTTTGCAAAAGTTGACTATTGTTGAAAGTAGTCCTATTGCTTGTACTGTGACATATTTTAAGGGACTTAAATTATTTGTTTACTACTTGCTCACATTATGTTTAAATAGGACCTAAGATAGAAATGCAAAAATGTAATTTTAATATTTTAAAATATCACATTCTGCATTCTGTTTTTTCAAACACAGATTGTATTGTTGTTGGCTGAGTTCAGCATCAGGTTCAAGAGCCACATCTGTCATTTAAGATATTGCCACATCACTGAGCAACAGCTAGAATCCATTATGTTTGAAGGACTATTGCATTCTTTAGGTGTGGCAAAAATATTGGGTAGAGAAATGAGAGCCATGCTACTGGGTATAAGTCATATACTGTAATTATAAAAAGTGACAGTTAGGCCTTAGGGGAAATTCTTACCTCTCGCACAAACTACAGGTGCATATAAAGCTTTAGTTTTTAAATGTTATGTTGAATATAAAGTTGTCATGGCCATTTCCTTAGTGCTGCCAAGTAACAGGCTGATAGCTACATGATATCTGCCACCATGTTAGTAGTGGTTAGTGGCAGACACACCTCGAGAGAGGAGTTTATGTGAGCAAGCCTTTTCAGACAGTTGACACACTCCCATACAAGGGTGTGCACACACACCCATACACACTCTATTTTATTCACGTCAGCACTCAGATTTGTAGTGAGTGACGAGCGGTTACAATGAACCTCGCCTTACACAATGCAATGCACCACACACACAACTGTAGTGGGAAAACCAGTTGGCTTCGTCAACACAAAGTCACGGCCGGTGTCACAGTGTCTTGTTGCAGCTTGTGCGGAGAGCAGACGAAGGAGAGAGTTTCACACAAGGGAGGGAAGCAAAGGGGGATAAGGGCAAAGAGAAAGAGATGAGACGGCCTTAAAAACAGAGAGGGACGTGAGTTGGGGTGGACAGCAACATGTTGTTCAGAAGAAAAAGAGAAGTGTTTTCTGTGTGTGTTTTAGATGTTATCATGCAAAGTCTCCAGCCAATGTGCGTTCCTAATTTCTGATGCCATTTGAGGCTCATAGAGTCACAAAAACTAAAGCTTGGTTTTGTTTTCATGTAGGGTATGCATAGACTGCTTCAAAATTAAATGTATCATTATATTAATGCATTACTGGGTGCCAATCTAAAAAGTGCAAAATTATGTCTGGAATCAGCCTACATGTCATTAGTTAGCATACGTTGCATACTCTAAGCATTATTTGTGGTCATGGTTTATGGGTATAAAAACCACAAGAAAATGTATTAATCAAGTAAGCCAATGCTATCAAATTAGTAGTATGTAGTAGTATGAAATGGTCACTGAATCTGTGGAGTAGCCTACAATTATCCATCTTGTTTTCTAAAGCAACAGTAACTGTGTCGATTCCATTCACAGCACTGCGTGGCTATCTCATTAAAATGTGCACTTATATTCATTGTGTTTGCACAATTTACATGTGGGGACATTTTGGTGTTCTACGGGGGGTTTATTGATTAGGAACCAGCTGATAATAGGGAAGCTGGCCATCTGGAGTAAAGAAGTAAAAGTCATATGGAAGCAGAAGCTACTAGGGAGAGCTACGGGAGCTGTCTGCTGTAGTTACTTTGTTTTGTTTTGTACTTTGATGTTGAGTTATTTTGGTTTTCAAAATAGTTCTTTGTCAGTTCTTTTGGTTTATGTTCAGCCTGCCCTCTGCTGCTACAGTGACCAACAATATGCTGCTAAATAAACGTACCTAGACCGCATCAATACATTTGGCCTCAGTCTCTGCCATAAGCTCTTGACAAACCTTACAAATAAGTTTACTGATTTACGTTGAATAAATCTTACATCCTGCCTCAAATGTTTCCCACAAATGTTTTGCAATAATAAATTATAGCACAAAACAGAATTTCAGTATACTGTATGTATTGTATGTTAATTAAAATATTGCATAGCCATTTGCAAACGAACTATGGCCATTCAAATACATTGCAAAATGTGTGTATTGCTATTTGTTTGTATACAGAAAGGGCGGGGTCTTGCCAGAAGGTGTTATCCCCCACCCAAACGGAACATTAGAGTTTGGTCGCTCCCTGAGCCTGTCAGACGCTGGCATTTACCAATGTGCTACGAAGAATAATGTTGGGCTGGGAAAAGCAGAGGTGGAGATTACTGTCAAAGGTAGTGTGGCATTCTTTTAAGTAGGCCTACTGTAACCTACAAACCCTGTATATTTCTAACGCTAATAGCTAGATGTCACTGGCTGGATAGCATGCTAGTGCTATGCCCTTCTTTATGTTTCTCTCTGATCTTTCATCGTTGTAGTATTAATATCAACATGTTTCACATCGCTCGCCTGAAGGAGTACATGTATCTCAGAGGCTAAATCTGTTTTGTTGCCCCGCCCCCACAGAGATACAGGAGAAGCGAGTTTCCTTTGAAAGCACGCCGGTTTTTATGCTGGGAGCAGCAGCCGCTGGACTTCTCCTTCTAATGGTTGTTGTCATCATCAGTGTCACGTGCCACCACAAACGCAGGAATAGGAAACTAGAGGAAGAGCTGGTTGAGAAACGGTGAGCCGTGCTTACCACTAAATATGCTTTGGCCTGGCCGATGTCACTTACTGGCCTACTGTAACTGCTTTTGTCTGTGTTTGTCACAGGGAGGAAATTAACACTCTGTCCAGACACGCTTCTTTCAGGAGGATGAACTCTGTTAGCACAGACACCAAAGGAGCGGTAGGGATGCCCCTAAATCCTCTTTGCATTCACTTAAGGTGCTGCACATATTTGTTAGAGCTATACATGGAGTGCACTTTCAAATGCCATAGACATCATGTGTCAGTGAGTGAAATTCTCTGTGACAATATATTCTCTGGTTGATGGCCCCTGCCTCATTAGATGTTCATTTACATTTAACCAGCTACTCAAAGATTCTGACCAATCAGGACCTCTTTGCCCAGATTGCTCTGGCAAATCTACCTTGCCTGTCAATCACATTATTGCACACACATTACAACAGGGTTGTCAATGGGGTTTGTAATGATAGACCAACAGGCTTCAGAGGGAGGGAGGGAGCGAGGGATTGAACAAAGTCTTGCTTTCTTTCTTTTATACCTAGCTCTGTTGGATCTCTCCATTCCTACTTAAAGCAGTTTTAATTGTTGTATATAAACATGTATTGTTTATATGTGCACAAAGGCATTTAGGTTTGAAGGGATCATTCCATCCTAATTCACATATCCTTTCTTTCGTGGCAGACCGAGGAAAATATTCCACTAAGAGTGGAAGGAACACTGCGGACAAGCTTGTCTTCCCTTGGGGTCAGTCTACAAATCTGTCTATCTCTGCATGCAAGGCCAGGGCCAGGAACTGAGGTTTTACTCTCCAGATGTCAGGCGGCAAAGTTCTGAGTTCCGCAGGCAACCATGTCAACATTTCTAATCCAAATATAGTGCGTCTCACATAATTAACAGTACACATCATGTATATATGGGCTGGGGACCCTGGGTCTGCCTTTTCTGCCTAATCAAGAAATCCCAACAATGGTTCATTATCTATACATGGGGATATGGAACCTGATTTATATACCTACACTTCTTTTTTTTTTTACTCACTCTTTACAGATTTGTGACTCTAGTTCCCCTTGTGGTTGAAACCGAAATTACAAAAATAGTGTTTGTCTTTTTGTTTGGTCTCACATTCCTCTCTACTCTTCTCCTACATCTACCATACATTTGTGACTTGGGGCTGAAATGTGCTAGCCTGGCTCCGCCCGACTATTGCTCTCAGCTCAATTTGTTTTCGCTGAGTATAGTCTGGAAAACCTGATCGCATTAGCGATCACAGCCACCTTGCTGGCGACCCAATCAGCATGGGTTAGAAAGATGACTTTGAAGTCAGGCTTGTTTTTTAAATGGTGGTAGAGCTAGATGAACAGATCAAAACAGTTGTAGCAACGCCGATTGGTTCAGCGCTGTGCATTAGTTTCAACATTAACCACAGGGCTCCAATGGAGCGTGGCCAGGCTAGAAATGTGGTGTTCTGGGGCATGTTTTTCATTCACTGTAAAAGCTAGAGCAGCTTGACTTTGTGATAGCACATAATGTATCATTTCTAAAGAGTAGCAGCCATTCAGCACAGGTGTGTGGGGGAGGGTTATGTGCTGTGGGGTGTACTGTACCTTTATGTATGTCCTTGTGGTTATGGTAGGACCAGGCTCGCTGTCATGACAGCCATTCTACTCTGTCGGGGGGGCGAGGAGTTGGAGGAGGTCTAGGGATTGACTACCTTGGCCGGCCACTACTGTACACCTCTCGGAGGGGAAGAGAAAGAATGGTGGATGAGGAGAACCGATCATATATCAGAGACAGCAACATGGCATTGGTAAGACAGTGTTCATGTACATATTATGCACATTATCTACATTTATCTTTACAGCAGTTAGCAGATGCTTTTATTCAAAGGGACTTACAAACAGTACATTTTTCAATAGTAGAAGAGGTCAAAAATGTACACCAGCATCATATAATCAGGCCTAACTATGTTATACATTTAACATATATACATTGTCTAATATGCACACCATGTAATACCAGTGGCAAGATTCTAAGGACATAAGAAAGACAGGAGAAGTTAATGAGATTTTTTTTTTAAAATAGAAGATGAGATTATTCTGAATATTATTATTACTTTATTATTCTGATTATAAGCATGCACGTGCAGCATTGTACACTTCCTCTGAATAGCATGCATTATATCACATTATAAACTCTTGAGTATGTGCATGTCCTTTGCCATGTGCCTTTCCAACAGGAAACTCGGCTCCACCCACCTCTCCTCCCCTCCCCTATCCCAGGGGTCCCCTCCGCTGAGCTCCTAAGGTCCCTGAATGGCAGTCCCATGATGCCAGCAGAAGGAGGCTCTTTGTCTGGGAACTCCCACAGGACCCAGCAGCATTCTCCTCTCAGCTGCAGTTACCGTCACGTAACAGATGACGAGGATGAGGAAGACGAAGGTCTGGGAGGTCTGATGACGCCTGCGAGCCAGGGTCGCCCTGACGACCAAGACAGTGGGACTAATGGGTCACAGATCTCTGATGCACATAATCCTCATTTTCACCAGTCTAATGGCACTGTGAGAGCCAAAGCCTGTCCCAGCCCTATGACGATCAACCCACACACCTCCCACATCCACAAGGCCCAGATAGTCTAGCAAGTGAGTACTGGTGCGCACATGAAACTTCAGTTCTGCTCATGGACAGGTGTGCAGGCAAGATTTGCTTCTAGCCCAGTGCCAACAGAACTACTGTGATGTCGAATCTCCTGTCAATATCGCAAACCGCTTGTAAAGAGCAAATTCTGGGATGAGATTTGTGGCCTGTCTTGTTACATCATCACGTTTAGCTACATTCTGCCTACATGTTGTCAACTGAACAATGCATCTGAACAATGAGGTCAATGTTTGACATGTAATTGACTATATGCACTGCAGTATACTGTGATATTTGGATTCTTAGGCATACGCTATACCCAAGCAACATGGTTCATGTGGTTAACCTCAATATTAACCTCTTCAGAAATTAGCAGCAAACCTTAACTTGTACAATACATTCTAGTAGGAAAATATGACCATTAACAATTATTGACTAATAATTAATTGGACCATAGTCCAATTAATTATTAGTCAATAATTGTTAATGGTCATATTTTCCTACTAGAATGTATTGTGTCACCTGGTTTTTTATGTGAAAACTGATTAATGTAGGAATCAAATTAACTGGAGAACATGACTCAAAACAGAAGACCTACTCTGCCACTGCTACTCATGTGGGAACAAATCTGTTATTGCAACATACATCTAACTGGATTGTCAACATCTTAAATTCAAGACTGGAAATGTTTTTCAGGGAGGAATGTTGAGATGGTGGACTCGTTTGTAATAGCGCAACAACACATGACAATCGATTCATTTTAATGTATTCTCAGAACTGTTCTTTTCTGTTGCTGCCCTCATGCAGGGAATGCAATGTGCCAAAGGAAAACAATGCAGATAATACAACTTTATAGGCCAATATGAAGTATTATTATGTTTAACATGCTTGTTAAATGTTTTACATGTGCATTACATGTGCATTAGTTGTTAACTTTAGGCTACTTGTAAATATGCTTTTGCTTATTTCATTTTTTATATATTTTTTTTAATTGTTTTGGGTCTAAACTAAAGACCACTGTTACTGCTAAAATAATATCCGGATATTATTATTTTAAAAACTATTGAGAACGATTGCTAAATACTATGTCGTTGTAGACAGTGCTGCCTGGTGTGCATTGCTGGAAAGTGCATAGTTCTAATTCAGTCTACTAAATGCAGAACTACTTTACATTCCACTGTGATCTTGGGACATCTATAAAGTTCCTTGGTTTTCAAAAGCAGCACTTATTAAAGGGTAAAACACTGGTGACAATGTATTGGTTGAAATAAACGTACCATTTATGTTTAATACTTTAATAATTTATTTAATAATTTCAAATGGTATTATTTTTTGGCTGCCCACTCCTAGCTATTTTTTTATTTGTATTATTATTTTTTTTTAGTGACAGACAGGAGGAACCTAGATCGCAGCAGGGACAATGGCGTTTATTTAACCCGGAAGTCAAGCTTTAATGAAGTTAGCCTTAGGCATCTCCTCATTAGAATATGATCATTTCTATGGAGGAAACGATTCTGTACAGCTAAAATGGCGGATGAGCAGAAGGAATCATCACAAGGGGAGACAGAGGGTGAGAGAAACGTCTATAACACAATATTTAAATGAGCGATGATGGCATTTCTTTCAAACTTCAATCCGCGATAGTATGCGTAGTTGTTTGATGTTTTAGCCAGTAAAAACTCGTTTGTAAACAATGACGAGGGGTGGTAGAGGCCACGGCTGGCAGCTAGCATGCTAACTACAATACCAATGTAGCTACACAAAGAAAAAACGTTCAGCTCAGCGAAAGAGGATACATTTCAGTGTTTAAAAGGTTGCATTATCTTTGGTAAAAACTAATTGATATGCATAGTCTATTCCAGATTGTCAAACCTTTAAGTTGCTGTTGCCCGGATACCATTGGCTTTGCTTTTCGTATCATTTAGAATTTAGCTAGTGTCTGTTATTAGCATCGATGTGCCCTAATGTAGCTGTCACCAGCGAATCACTAATAACAGGGCTAATATGGTGTACTGTACGTCCTTGCAATGGATTTCTACAATGTAGGCTTACATTGTATTGTCAAAATCACTGGCATCTTCTGTTACATTACCGTACTCTCTAAAGCACATTGTGTTTTGAAAGGCGTCCTGAATTAAAA